>PVKV010008318.1:15442-72707 GCA_004027835.1 Alouatta palliata
GGGGGAAAAAGGGGAGGGACAGCAGGGGGTGGGGAGTTGGGGAGGGATAGCATGGGGAGAAATAACAGATACAGGTGATGGGGAGGAAGGCAGCAAATCACACTGCCATGTGTGTACCTATGCAACAATCTTGCATGTTCTTCACATGTACCCCCAAACCTAAAATGCAATAAAAAGTATATATATTAAAAAAAAAAAAGAAAATGTAACCAGAATGTATTTAACAATCTTTTTAAATAATAAATGAAGAATTAAACTAAAAAAAAGAAAAGAAAAGAGAGTGAGGTTTGCATTATTCTTCTGTTGTAATTCTGATAGAAAAATAATATTTACTGGTAAGAAAATGGATTAATTCAACTGATTATAATTGATGCCAATGAAATTTATATATTGCTTACATTTGGTAATCAAAGGTGCTGATTTCTTTCAGTAAAGAGAGGTAGGTCTAGTACATGATAATATTTCCACATTTCAAGTCTTTCTGTAAAAAAGAAGAAATCACACCATGATTTGAAAACAGCAAGAGATGAAACAGGCTTTTTCATATGACACTTTGGTAACAAACATTTTCACATGTAAGAAATGTCCTGCACCTTTTTGTTTTTTTTTAGAAAAAAATAAATAAATAAATAAGTAAAAAATAAAAAAATAAATGTTTAAGATTTGAAATTTAATTGTACAAGTATTTTTTCCTTGAATTTTCTCCCAACATTGTGAAATAATCAGACCAAAACCATATCACTTGATTCCTGTGCATTTTTATAGTACCTAACAATCAAGGTTTTGGAAAAAAAAGAAATTGATGATGGTAGAGAACTTTGACAAATCCTCACATTGTCCTAGTTGAAATAAGAAAATTTTTTACATATACTAAGGATTTTCTAACTTAAGAACACAACGATGTTACTACGACTCTGCTGATAAATTTCAATCAGTTTTGAAATTACATAAAATAAATGTATTTATTTGACTTTCATTCCAGTTGACATCAATAATGCTGAGTGAAATACATATATCAGAACAAAATCAGGATGATGTCACAAATATTAATTATCCAATTGCTGCTGTAGGTCATAACATTTTAATCAAATCAGTTATTTCCATCTTAAAACTCTCTAGCATGAATTAAAGAACTAAAAAGATGTGCTGATTAGACATTTTTGATTAGGAGGTTGGTAAAATATTTAAAAAGTGTTTTGATCTAGCCTTAGGAATATTGAAAGCAAGAAAATGGATATTTAGTAAGGATATAAAATGCATGAATATTAGAATTTCATTACTTAGTATTGCAGTGATTGTCACTTAGCTTATATTTTAAGTTTTACATATTGGAGAGGATGTGGAGAAATAGGAACACTCTTACACTGTTGGTGGGAGTGTAAATTAGTTCAACCATTGTGGAAAACAGTGTGGCGATTCCTCAAGGACCTAGAAATAGAAATTCCATTTGATCCAGCAATCTCATTACTGGGTATATATCCAAAGGATTATAAATCATTCTACTATAAGGACACATGCACACGAATGTTCATTGCAGCACAGTTTACAATAGCAAAGACCTGGAACCAACCCAAATGCCCATCGATGATAGACTGGAGAGGAAAAATGTGGCACATATACACCATGGAATATTATGCAGCCGTCAAAAACGATGAGTTTGCATCCTTTCTAGGGACACGGATGAACCTGGAAACCATCATTCTCAGCAAACTGACACAGGAACAGAAAATCAAACACCGCATATTCTCACTCATAGGTGGGTGTTGAACAATGAGAACACATGGACACAGGGAGGGGAGCGTCTCACACGGGGGTCATTTGGGGGGAAAAAGGGGAGGGACAGCGGGGGGTGGGGAGTTGGGGAGGGATAACATGGGGAGAAACACCAGATATAGGTGATGGGGAGGAAGGCAGCAAATCACACTGCCATGTGTGTACCTATGCAACAATCTTCCATGTTCTTCACATGTACCCCCAAACCTAAAATGCAATAAAAAGTAAATATATTTAAAAAAAAAAGTTTTACATATTAACTTTGTAGGATAAAATGTTATATCTTTTCTTTCTTCTCCATTATGAGAATTCCCTTATTTTTGGAGAAAATAATTTTTATCTAATTTTTGAATCACTTATAACAATACCATAATTTTTATTAAAACTCCTGTCTTTGTATAATGAGACAGTTGCTATTTCATGTCATTTATTCAAAACCATGTGTTTCTGTTCATTTGCTGGTTAGAACTGTTGTTTAATCCTTGACAAATATTTAGTGAACACCCACTCTGTGACATGTACTCCTATGTTGGGTATACACTGATGAATGATACAGACTCTATCCTTATGGAACTTGCATCTAATGAGCTTAGAAGCAAATTTTGTGAGTGCTAGGATGGAGAGTCAAACTAAGGACTCTTAGTTTTGCCAGCATTTAACATGTTATTCTTATCAATTTCAAGAAATAAATGTTAGTGTAATCTAGTCCAGAAGAATATGTTTTCCTTAGTGAAGAGTATCCACATACACACTCATAGTAAAGAATTTGTAAGATGCATCAGAGATAAATAAAATAAAATTTAATGTTTCCCAGAGTTGGATATAGTTTCTGGTTTGATTTATTTTAATGACAAACAGAAGAGATCATTTTATAATGAAGTCAAGTTTCACACTATAGAAATAGAGTAAAAATAATTTCTTGAAAAAAATGCTAAATCTAACTTTAATCTCAAGGAAATCGGATTTGATCTGCTAGAATGCACACATTAATAGACAACCTGCTGTGTAAAATTACTTGAAAGCCATATTTTAGAAGGTTTTAAACATTCTTAACATACTCCAGTTTTGATATTACTTCTAATATCTCTTTTCTGTGGTAGAAATTTATTTCTAAGAAATAATAGACAAAGTATATTAGAATAGCAAAAAATGTTTATATAAATGTGTTAACATTTTCATGGCAACTATATATGAATAAATAAAAACATTGTTAAAAATTTATTGGAATGAGTAATAAAATTATAAAGTTTATAATTATTAAAATCAAGTATATTGCTTCTTATTAATTTAGGAGGTAGTACAGAATGTTTATTATTCTGGTCTCACTAAAAAATAATAAACTTCAAACAACTCCATAAGAAAATAATTTCAAAATTTAGCAAGTAATGCAGACGATAATTTGAACAAATATTTAAATAGTTTCTTACATAAAGACACTAGGTAAAAATTTTACCAATGAGTAGAGGGGTTATCTAGGTGCATTTTATTATTGATTATTGATATATGTTTTCTATTGAGAAAGTGCACAGTTGGGTATCAGCAGAGGAGACAGTGTAGGCTCCTCAGATGTCAAAGCAGAGATGTGCCAATGCCCATCAGTCATCATCATAAAAGAGTGGCTGTGCCTTCCTGGTTAGACTCTGTGTCAGCAGCTGTGTGCCCCATGTTCCCTTCCAGACTCCTGCTGAAGTCTGTGCTCACTCAGCCAGTCCCAACATCTGGAAGTAACAGTCCCCTCCTCCTGCACTGGGACAAGCAGAAGAGTTGGGTGGACAGTGTAGCCTGGCTCCTTCATCTCCCAGGAGAAGTTCCCAGTCTCTCATCCTGCATGCCAGTTAATGACAATAAAACACACATGGCCAACCCATCTACAACACTCAACTTCATCACTATTTCTCTCTTACACTCCATCCAGGGACACAGTCACCCCGTGGGTTCTTTACTCTGGCATCTCTCACTTTCTCCCTCCTTCAGGTCGCTGGGATCAGCCATCAACCCTCCTGACACCCCTTCTGCTTGGCTGCCTTCAGGCTTTTTGTTGAATCTGACACCAAAGGATGTCTTTCTAAAGTGTCAATTTCATTTATTCTCCCTCCAGTTCACAACTGGAAACAACCCCAGATAATGAATCAAGCCAAACCCCTCACTCTGAAGCACATTTTAAATGCCATGACATGCTTGCAGAGGGGATGTCAGAATATGTCATAGATGAGAAGATTGAACAAGAGAAATGTAAGTGGCAAGTTATATGAGGACATTTGAACCCAGTCTGGCATTTACAATATCTCTTCATTGAGACCATCCTGATCAACATGGTGAAACCATGTCTGTACTAAAAATACAAAAATTAGCTGGGCATAGTGGTATGTGCCTGTAGTCCCAATCACTTGGGAGGCTTGAGGCAGGAGAGTCACTTGAACCCACGAGATGGAGGTTGCTGTGAGCTGAGTTTGTGCCACTGCACTCCTGCCTGGTGACAGAGCAAGACCACATCTCAAAAAACAAGTCTCTTCATTTCCAAAGTCCTATCTCTCCCTAGTAGTGTTGTGTGACTACTTGTATCAGAGCAGGACCCCACACTCCAGTGAGACTCTAGTCACAGTCGCCTCCTTTCCTGGTTGATGTGGAATAAGATGCTCAGGGCTTTGGTCCCAGAGCCCTCTGCATTCCCAAATTCTTGCAGCCTCCTTTCATTGGATGAGGGTTATAGTTTGCACATGCCCTTCTAGTAATTCAAGAAAAACTTATTGAAAAAGTCTGTTTGTTCATGTCAGTAATCAGGGCCATGACCAGGGGCATGGCTCATAAATACCTCTGGACTGACACTTTCCAGGCCCTCAGGCTAACACCATGTACATTATTTCAACTGAGACAATGCTGTCTGGGCAGGGAGCAGCAGGGGACACTGTGGGTCTGCCCAATGGGCAACCACAGCTGTGCCAACCCCTCCTATCCTACAAATTCCTCAGGGATGGACAGTAGAGCCTGGCCTCACTGAGCCTGACTCTGCAGTTCTGTTCTGCCTGGGTGTGGTCCCAGCACCCTCTTCCTTTCAGATCTGGCCTGACAGACTCCCCCCTTCACCAGCCCCTAGGACTTGAATAAATACACGGGGTGAGGTAGAGGCAGGCAATGTGGGGGACACATTTGCATTCATAACTCTTTCTCTCTGAGGTCAGTGGAGAGGATAAGAGGCCTGGGCCAGGCCACTCCAGCTCTGGAACTCAGGAGAAATGTGTTCAGCATGGCCTGGACTCCTGCTGCTTCTCTCTCAATTCTCAGGTAGGAACAGGACTCTCATGTCCAGGGCATGTCCCTCAGGCTTCCCCAGTCCCCTCTGGCTAAGATCTTATGGCAACATTATGCTGGTAGGTGACCCAACACCCTTGTGCATCTGTGTCTACAGGTTCCCTCTCCCAGCCAGTGCTGACTCAGCCATCCTCCCTCTGCATCTCCAGGAAAATCAGCCAGACTCTCCTGCACCCTGAGCAGTGGCTTCAATGCTGATTTCTACTGGATATACTGGCACCAGCAAAAGCCAGGGAATCCCTCCAACCCCAGTATCTCCTAAGCCACGAACAAAATTCACTTCATGACCTGGGCTCCGGGGTCCCCAGCCACTTCTCTGGATTGATGGAAGCTGGCCCAATAAAGGGCTCTTACTCATATCTGAACTCCAGTATGAGGATGAGGCTTACTATTACTGTATGATTGAGAACAGTGGAGCTCCTCATGCTGACACATGCAGGTGGGGAAGTTGGACAAACCTCAGCTTGCTGAGAGTCTTGTTCTCTGATGATGTTTAGGTCTTAAAATAACTTGCATATACAAACTCCACATGGAAGCACCTTCTGGCTCAAAAAATGCTCTCATCTCAGTTTTCCATTGAATGTTTCTGAAGTCTCAGGAATGCTGAAAACAAACCAAAAAGCCTCGAGATCCCAGTTATATAGATTTGCTAAACCCGCAGTTCGTACAGGTGTTTTGTTTTTATTTTCTTGAAAGGAGGGAAATTTTTTTTCCAGTTTTATTTTTAGCCAGTGATTGAAGACTATCACAGCAGGTGGACAGTCCCCTACAGCATGGACTCTGTCTTTGAGGGGTCAGATGAAAGACCTCCACTTTCCTCCCCAGTCATCTCTTTCTATCCCTGATCAGTTATGCTTGGGGCTGCCTGAGGCTCCCTATGACTCAGGGATGAGGCAGTAAGGTGTGAAATGCTGAGAAATTCAGGCCCTAGGGGAATTTCAGTACACAGCTGGCCTGGCTCACACGCAGTTACCTGCACCTTCAGTTTTCATGTCAGGAGGTTGGGGGTAGGGATGAAAGAAAATCAGGGCCTGAGGCCAGCAAACTTTTATGTGGGGCACAAGAGGGTAGAGTGGAGGCTACGCAATTGCTGGAAAAACACTGAATCTGCTCCAGGGAAGTTGGGAGAAGTTGGTCTCATGGATGTGACTTTCCTACAGCTGATCCACTCAGAACATTAAGGACCTCCATGAGAGGGATGAATGGGATTTTCTGAGCTCACAGGAACTGTCAATGAAAAGAGTTGAGCTCTGTAAAATATTTGAAGAGATTTATTCTGAGATTATGTAGTAGTTTTCTGTTCTTGTGTTCAATGCTAAGGACAATGGCCTCCAGCTCCATTCATGTCCCTGCAATAGATATCATCTCATTTTTTAATGGCTACGTATTATTCCATAGTATAGATGTACTATATTTTCTTTATCCAGTGTATCATTAATGGGATTTTAGGTTGATTTCATGTCTTTGCTATTGTGAATAATGCTGCAATGAACATACACATGCATGTGTCTTTATAGTATATAGTGTCTTTATGTTGCTTTGATTACATAGTAAAAATATTGCTGGGCCAAATTGTATTTCTGTCTTTAGGTCTCTGAGGAATTGACAACACTGTACTCCACAATGGTTAAACTAATTTACACTGCCACTAACAATGTAAAGTATTTTCTCCACAATCTCATCAGCACCTGTTATTCTTTTTACTTTTTATTAACAGCTATTCTGATGGGTATGAGATGGAGTCTTGTGATTTTGATTTGCATGACTCTAATGATCAGTGATGTTGAGTTTTATTTCATAAAATTGATGGCTGCATATATGTCTTCTTTTGAAAAGTGTCTGTTCATGTCCTTTGCCCATTTTTTTTTTTAGATGTAGTCTCACTCTATCACTCAGGCTGGAGTGCAGTGGTGATATCTTTGCTCACCACAACCTCCAAATCTCAGGCCAAGCAATTCTTCAGGCTCAGCCTCCTGAGTAGTTGGACTACAGACATGTACAACCACGCGCTGCTATTTTTTTTTTCTTTTTTGTGTTTTTAGTAGTGACAAGGTTTCACTGTATTGGCCAGGCTGGTCTTGAACTCCTGGCCTGAAGTGATACACCTGCCTTGGCCTTAGAAAGTGCTGGGATTACAGGTAGTAGCCACTGAGCCTGGCCTCTGCCCACTTTTTATTTTATTTTGTAAATTTGTTTAAGTTTCTTATAGATGGTGGATATATCTTGTCAGATGCGCAGTTTACAAAAGTTTTCTCCCATTCTGTAGGCTGTCTTCTCACTCTACTGATAATTTCCTTTGCATTACAGAAGCTCATTAGTTTAATTATGCTTCATTTGTTAATTTTTGCTTTTGTTGCAATTGCTTTTAGAATCTTTTTAATAAAATATTTGCCCATGCCTATGCCCTGAATGGTATTGTCTAGGTTGTCTTCTAGGGTTTTTATAGTTTTGGGTTTTACATTTAAGCCTTTATTCCATCTTGAGCTAATTTTTGTATATGTCATAATAAAGGGATCCAGTTTCAATCTTCTGCATATGGCTAGCCACCTAGTCCAGCATTCTTTATTGGAGAGAAAATTATTTCCCTGTTGCTTTTGTCAGTTTTGCAAAGGTCAGTTAGTTGTAGATGTGTGGCCTTATTTCTGGGCTCTCTGTTCTCTTTCATGGCTCTATATGTGTCCTTATACCAGTACCATGCTATTTTGGTTACTGTAGCCCTGGACAACAGTTTGGAGTTGAGTAACATAATGCCTCCAACTTTGTTCTTTTTGCCTAGGATTGTCTTAACTATATAGACTCTTTTTGAGATTAAGACATAAAAAAACTACTTAAAAGATACAAAAAAAATCCAAGAGCTTTTTATTTAAAAAATATTAAAAATATAGACTGCTACCTAAACTAGTAAAGAAGAAAGGAGAGAAAGTTCACATCAACACAATCAGAAACAACAAGGGGGATATCACCACTGATCCCAGATAAATACAAACAACCATCACAGTATATTATGACCACCTCTATGAACTATAAACTGGAATATCTAAAAGAAATTGATAAATTCCTAAACATATACCCTCTCCCAAGATTGAACCTCGAATTAAATTCCTGAATAGGCCAGTAATGAGATCTGCAATTGAAGCAGTAATAAATAGCCTACCAACTGGAAAAAAGCCCAAAACCAGAAGGATTCACAGCTGAATTCTATCAGATGCATAAAGAAGAGGTGGTACATTTCTGCTGAAACTGTTCCAAAAATTTGAAAAAGAGGAACTCCTTCCTAACTCATTCTATAAGGCCAGCATCATCCTGCCGTCAAAATCTGGCAGAGATACAATAAAAAAAGAAAACTTTAGTCTAATATCCTGATGAACATAGATGCAAAAATTGTAACAAAATACTAGCAAACCAAATCCAGGAGCACATCAAAAGTTTAATGTATCAGCCAGGTGTGGTGGCTCATGCCTGTAATCCAAGCACTTTAGAGGCCAAGGCAGGTGGATCACCTGAAGTCGGGAGTTCAAGATCAGCCTGACCGACATGGTGAAACCCCATCTTAAAAAAAAATAAAAGAGAAAAAAAAAGAAAAAAAATGTAATGTATCATGATCCAGTAGGATTTACTCCTGCAAGACTGGTTTAACATATAAAAATTAATAAATGTAATTCATCACATAAACAGAGCTAAAAAGAAAAACCACATAATTATCTAAATAAAGGGAGAAATGATTTTTCATAAAATTCAATAGTCTTCATGTTAAACGTTGTCAACACAGTAGGTGTTGAACAAACATAACATAAAATAATACCATAAAATAATAAAAGCCATCTATAACAAATGCACAGCCACCATTATACTGAATAAACAAAACTTGTAATGATACCACCCCCCACAGGAACAAGAACAAGATAAGAATGTCCACTCTCACCACTCCTATTCAACATAGTACTGGAAGTCTTAGCCAGAGCAATCACCAAAGAGAAAGAAATAAAAGGCATGCAAAAATGAGAAAGAAAGTCCCCTCTCCCTTTAGAAATAACATAACAATATAATTCTATACCTAGAAAACCATTTAGTGGCTGCCCAGAGCTCCTAGATCTGATAATTGATAAACAACTTTCGTTGTTTCTCACGTCTCACGATACAAAAACAATGTAAAAAACTCAGTTGTATTATATGTATATCAACAACATCTAAGCTGAGAGCCAAATCAAGAATGCAATCCCATTCACAATAGCTGCAAGAAAAATATAATGTGTAGGAATAATGCTAATTAAATGTGTTAAAGATCTCTACAATGAGAATTATATAACACTGTTGAAAGTAATCAGAGATGACACAAACCAATGGAAAAACATTCTATGCTCATGAATAGAAAAAAAGTTAATATTGTTAAAATGATCATACTGCCAAAAGCAATTTACAGACTCAATGCTATTCTGGTCAAACTACCAAAGCTGACCCTCCATGACATGCAGTGGCTCCAAAAGGAAATCCTCAACAAAAAATAATTTTAAAAAGCTTATCCAGGAAACACATATAAGGGCTGATCACCTGGCATTGAGCCCTCTCAGTGGACATAGATCTCTGGAGAGAGAAACTGAGACATGAAAGAGGGTGGAAACAAACAGTAGTGACACACTGTGGAATCCTGTTCACAAGCAACACACATCAAATAAAATCATAGCCCACAGATCAGTTCCTCCTTTAAAAATATGTGGGAAACAAATAATCTAAGAATGAGAAGAAATTAGAATTACTGTCTTTCAATCACTCCATAGGTTCTATGACACGTCTACTTGCCAAAGTTTAGGTAAAATAGAATTAATATGCCCATTGTGCATATTTACATTAAGATAAAAGAGCTCTAAGGTTGACCTGAAAACTATAGAGATCCTAAGTTTACTTTTTCTTTTCTGCCTGCTAGAAATCTGCTGTCAATTTTCTATTAAGATAAAAATTACTGTTTGGATCTAACAGGATTTTTTTTGCACACTAGTGAATTTGTATATATCTCATGGTGTAACCACCCAGTGAGTTCACCTAGCTCACTGCCTAAAGAGTCAATTTTTCAAAAAAGGGGAATTGGAATAGAGAAAGAGTAATCCATACAGATCCAGCAGTGAAGGAGATCAGAGTTTTATTATTACTCAAATCAGTGGCCCTGAGCATTTGAGGATCAGAGTTTTTAAGGGTAATTTGGTGGGTGGGGAGAGGCCAATGAGTCAAGTGTGATTATTGGTTGGTCTAAAATTGAAATCATAGGAAGTTGAAGCTGTTCTCTTGTGCTAAGTCATTTCCTGGGTTTGGCCTCAAGATAAGATGAGCCGCTAATCAATCTGGGTGTTGTCAGCTGATCCATCAAGTGCAGAGTCTCCAAAATATCTTGAAAACTGCTCTTAGAAGCAGCTTAGGGAGGTTCAAAATCTTGTAGCCTCCAGCTCCATGACTTCTAGGCCATAATTTATAATCTTTTGGCTAATTTGTTAGTCCTACAAAACAGTCTAGTACTAAGACAAGAAGGAGGTTTGTTTTGGGAAACGGCTGTTATCATCTTTGTTGTAAACTATAAAGTAAGTTTTTCCCAAAGATAGTTCACCCTACATCCAGAAAAGAGTAAGAACAGCATAAGGGATAGAAGCAAGACGGAGTCAGTTAGATTAGATCTCTTTCACTGTCTCAGTCATAATTTTGCAAAGGTTGTTTCAATGGCTAAAGTTCTTAAGTAAATGATACAGGATTGTTGTGTGTATGTGTATATACATTTCAAAGACCTTTATACTTTTTACAAATTTATGTTTAATTGGTAATTAAATCAGTTTTAATTTTCCTCTAGCAAATTTTTCTCTCCTTGACTTATAATGTAAATTTTGCTATTTGATTTTCTCCTGCATTCTTTTCTTTAATATGCAAATTTAAGGCCATCTAGCTGAAAACTGCCTAGGGTTACCAATAATTAACACAGATTACCTATTGAAACAGGTTATCAAGAATTTGAAAGTCTAAGATGGGATTAAAAAGGTTTTTAATGAATTTATAAGATGTACCTCTATTGGTATGCCTAATACGTCTATGTATTTATGTGTTGTGTACACAATGTTTCACTACTGAAAACATATAAAAGAGTTCTAATTAATTGGCTTAAGACAATAAAAGTGTCTGAATCAAATATTTTATCAGGAAAATAGAAAAGACTAGTAAAATGTTTTTTCAAGTTTATGTAACAAGTAAAATTTTAGTAAATAAGCTAACTTTAAAATTATTGGTAAAATAATACTAGAAATGTATTACAAATTGCCAGCATGCAATTTTGTTTGCATTTATTAATCAAGCAATTTTATATTTATCTCTGCCATATACTATAAGGTGTCAACATTTGGCATAAGGGTTGCAAAATCGTAAACCCAGCCCAAAACAGAATAACCTTTGTTTGTACAATTTTAATAAATAAGACATTAATACAGGTTTAATACAAATAGCTATATCTTGAACTTAGTAAGTTTACTATAACTTCTAATCTTGTGTCATTTTGTGATCTAGTCCACAGGCAGTAAGGTTTGTTTTGGGAAGGTACTAATATCATCTTTGTTTCAAAGCTAAACTATTAACTAAGTTTCTCCCAAAGTTAGTTTGGCCTACAACCAAAAACGAACAAGGACAGCTTGAAGGTTAGAATGAAAATGGAGTCAGTTAGGTCAGAATTTTTTCAGTGTCTCAGTTATAACTTACCAATTGTGATTTTATAACTTTAAATGATAATTATTGCAGTTTTCATAAATAATCTCCATACATGGTTAAAATAAATAATTAGGTAAATGTAAAGGGATAAATACATGTAGATAAACTAATCATAATTTAGTCTAAATATATATTAAATTAAATAATACATATTTTATTATTTGGAAATAAGACAAATATAAACAAAGTTAGAGAAATAAAAATTTCTTTTTGTAAGAAAGTTTTAAAAACTTTTATATGAGAAAGAATCTGTATGGTAGATTTAGTCTTAGAATAAAATGACTGGTTGCTTAAGAAAGATCAATGTTCATGAAAAATAAGAAAGTCCAAGAATGTCATAAATGGTTTGTGTGAGTCACAATAAGTGAATTTATTTTTAAAAACTGAAAACTTTTATATGTTGTCTATAATTAAAGGAAAATTATAATGGTCTTTCTAGAATTCTGACTTAATGTAAAAAAACACTTATACACTAAATAATTGGTTATAACAATGAAATTTTCTTAAGAATGTTTTACTTCTAATACATTATAAAAGATTTTAATTCTTTTAACTGAAAGTTCAACTTTTATTGCATCTTAACATTTTTTTTCTTCTTTTAAAGCATGTGAAATGAAGATGCTCCGCTTAAACTAATTTTTAGTTCATATAAGTATTTTTTCCCCTTTAGTTCTGTTTGTTATGGTCTGATGTTAACAATATTTTCTTAAATATTTAAAGAAAACGTTTTCTTCCAACATCATGTTCTGTACAGGGCAGGAGGTCTTTTTTTTTTTTTTTCTGTCCTTTTGGTCACTGGCCTAGCAGATTTTATGGTCTATCAAAACAATTTCTATGCCTTTATTATGAATGTTTGGTTTGCTTAGAAAAAACATTAATTAAAGTGATTATATCCATGTATCTTTCTGTATAGGCTTTTAAAGTACTTGTGACATAGAGTTACAGGGCTTTGACTCCTGGGTCTAAAAAGACACCAAGTCCAGCTAAACCTGAAACACTGACAACAATTAATTCCTCATCTTTAGGCCCAGGAGAAGATACCAATCAAAATAAACTGCATTGTTGAGAGATGAGGCCAGAAATTAAAGCTACTCAACTCCTCAAGGCTGAGGAACTGTCTTGGAAGAGGTAAGCATGTGAGATTTTAAGGGACGATTAATGTCAAAGGCCCAGTAATACAAGACTACCATATGAGTACTGGTGTCAGATTAACAAGTTTATTTTTTAAAGCATTAACCAGCACTCTAATAAACGTTATAAAGGTTATAAAAGTCTTATGAAAGTTATATCTGGTGGCCAAGATTAAAATTTTATAAATTGTTTATAAAATTTTGAAAACAAATTTAATTGACTTCATGCTGTTTTTAGTAGGGTTTATTGTTTTGGAATTTAAGTTTCCCCTCTCAAAGAATGAAAGTTTTCACCCTTTTTTTTTTAATCCCTGACTTATCACTTTTGTCAAATGAATAACTTATTTTACAGTGACTTGTGATATCGTGTTCTAAACCCTTGATATTTAAAACACTTTACTAAATCAAATTATAAATTTTCACCATTTCTGGCCTAATTAATTTTTTGAGAAATTAGGTTTTCTAAAGTCCAAAAAATAACATAATTTCACTTATTTGGTATAAAAATTATACAGGAAGCATCATCAAATGTAAAATGGTATTTGATTTTCTTTAGTCTGTATTTGCATAAAT
Organism: Alouatta palliata; assembly: GCA_004027835.1. Taxonomy (NCBI): domain Eukaryota; kingdom Metazoa; phylum Chordata; class Mammalia; order Primates; family Atelidae; genus Alouatta; species Alouatta palliata. The sequence continues at coordinate 28,960 of PVKV010008318.1, forward strand.
ATGTTATTGGCATGTGTTCCATAATTATGTGAAACTCCTTTAATTCTCACATAACAGTGCACATTATCAGTAATAATTATAAATGTTATGTTAAATTATTGTGTGTCACAGAGGTGACACACAATAATTTCCTTATCAATTTGTGTCTTTGACTATGGGTTGCCTAAAACATTTTGTCATCCATGAATAATTGTTGTCTTGTTTTGGTCCTCTTTAGAAGGTGGTTTTATAATCATCTATAAAACTATAACAGGTGCTCTTGAATACAAGTTTCTGATAACTTTGAAAACTGTGACATCAGAATATAACAAAAACTTTCAGGACTCACAGAGAAATAAAATGTTCATAAATATCAAGCAGAATAGGCATTAACTGCATGGACAGAACTAATAAAAGACTGAAATAATATTTTTAGTTCTTTGCTTAATATATTGCTGATTCTTTGTTATTTTTTTTTTCAGAGTCAAAAAATCTTCTTTTGAGCTATTGGAAGCTTTTAACAATTTTGTATACTCATATGAAGAAAATTTAGAGCATGTTTGTTTCTCTCTGTTTTCTCCAAAATTTGGAAACTATTTTTGAGTATTCTGAACTTACAGCCATACAGTTATTTGCATAAATAAAATAAGAGTCTGTTTTCATTTACAACATGACACAATTGGAGCAACTGGTTATTTCACCAAGACTTTGCCTGGAATTGTGTTCTTTCCTTTTACAAATCAAGCATGACTTATGAAGCCAATAAAAATCCCTTGGGAAAACTGACTTCATACATTGCCCACACAGTTCTTGCACAGGGTTCCTGATCTGTGACATGTAAAGAATGTCACCTGAAACAAAGTTTCATGAAAGCCAATTTAAATGCCTATGTAACAAAAAAGAATTATTCTTGCTGCACTGCATACAAATAATCAGGCCAAGTATAATAAAGTAAATCAATCCTACCATGATTTATTTTTAGGAAAAATAGAAAACTGGAGAGAGAAAATTTAGGTTTCAAAAACTATACTACAGCTGTGGTTAGATTCTAGTCTTGCCTGACGTTATTCAATTGTAATTATTTTCTATAATTTAGACAGATTTCTAATTTTTTTTGGCTACAAGTCTTCAAAACATTGTCTTGAAATTTTTGTCATCAAAATATTGTCAGCCACTTTCATACCTGCCTACTGAGGTATAGACTGCCTACTGCCTATAGACTTCAGAGTAATATGACCTATATTGGTTTTCCAGGGTTGTTCTTTTGTTTGTTTTTTCTTTCTTCCTTACCCTATTTTCTCTTCACAGGACATGAAACTTGACTACCTGCTAAAAATGAACATTCTTAATAACTTGTGACCTACTCATCTATAAATAAGCCATCCTAGCTATGAGAGATCAGACAAAATCTGCAACCAGGGACTCACTTAATCTGAAAATAATTTCTCCAATATATATTTTTTATTATTATACTTTAAGTTCTGGGTACATGTACACAATGTGCTGGTTTGTTACATAGGATTATATGTGTCATGGTGGTTTGCTACACCCATCAACCTGTCATTTACATCAGGTATTTTCCCTAATGCTATCCGTCCCCTAGCCCCCGAGTCCCCAACAGGCCCCAGAGTGTGATATTCCCCTAACTGTGTCCATGTGTTCTCATTGTCCAACTCTCACTTAAGAGTGAGAACATGAGGTATTTGGTTTTCTATTCTTTTGTTAGTTTGCTGAATATGATGGTTTCCAGTTTCATCCACATCCCTGAAAAGGACATGAACTCATCCTTTTTATGGCTGCATAGTATTCCACGGTGACTATGTGCCATATTTTTTTTAAATCCAGTCTACTATTGATGGGCATTTGAGTTCATTCTAAGTCTTTTATTATTGTGAACAGTGCCACAATGAACATATGTGACCATGTGTCTTTGTAGTAAAATGATTTATAACCCTTTGGGTATGTACCCAGTAATGGGATTGCTGGGACAAATGGTATTTTTACTTCTAGATCCTTGAGGAACTGCAACACTGTCTTCCACAATGGTTAAACTGATTTACACTCTCACCAACACTGTAAAAGTGTTCCTATTTCTCCACATCCTCTCCAGCATCTGTTGTTTCCTTACTTATTAATGATCACCATTCTAACCGGCTTGAGATGATAACTCAGTGTGGTTTTGATTTGCGTTTCTCTAATGACCAGAGATGAGCTTTTAAAAATATGTTTGCTGGCTTCATAAATGATTTCCTTTGAGACATTTCTGATTACTCCCTTCACCCACTTTATGATTTTTTTTTATTTTGTAAATTTGTGCACATTCTCTGTAGATTCTGGATTAGCCCTTTGTCAGATGGATAGATTGCAAAATTTTTCTCCCATTCTGTAGGTTGCCTCTTTATTCTGAAGATAGTTTCTTTTGTTGTGCAGAAGCTGCTTAGTTTAATAAGATCCCATTTGTGAATTCTGACTGTATTGTCATTGATTTTGGTGTTTTATTCATGACATCTTTGCCCATTTCTATGTCCTGAATGGTATTGCCTAGGTTTTCCTCTAAATTTGTTTTTTGTTTTGTTTTTTTGTTTAATCACTTTAGGTCTTATTTTTAAGTCTTTAATCCATTTTGAGTTACTTTTAATATAAGGTGTAAGGAAGGAATCCAGTTTTAGCTTTCTGTATATGGCTAGACAATTATCCCAACACCATTTATTAAATAGGAAATCCTTTCCCCATTGCTTGTTTTCATCAGGTTTATCAAAGATCAGATGGTTTTAGATATGTAGTGTTATTTCTGAAGCCTCTGTTCTGTTCCATTGGTCTATCTCTTTTGGTACCAGTGCCATGCTGTTTTTGTTACTGCAGTCTTGTAGCAAAGTTTGAAGTTAGGTAGCATAATGCCTCCAGTTTTGTTCTTTTTTCTTAGGATTGTCTTGGCTATGTGGGCTTTCTTTTGTTTCCACATAAAATATAGTTTGCTTCAATTCTGTAAAGAAAATAAACAATAGCTTGCTGGGCATTTCATTGAATCTATAAATTACTTTGTGCAATATGGCCATTTTCACGATATTGATCTTTCCTATCCATGAACAAGAAATGTTTTTCCATTGTTTGTGTCCTCTCATTTCCTTGACCAGTGGTCTGTAGTTCTTCTTGAAAAGGTCTTTCACATCCTTTGTAAGTTGCATTCCTTAGTATTTTATTCTCTTTGTATAAAGCAATTGTGAATGGAAGTTCACTCATGAATTGGCTGTTATTGGTGTATAGAAATGCTTATGACTTTGCACATTGATTTTGTATCTTGAGACATTGCTGAAGTTGCCTATCAACTTAAGGAGATTTTGGACTGAGATGATGGAGATTTCTAAACACACAATCATGCTATCTGCAAACAGAGACCATTTGACATCCTCTTATCTTAATGGAATACACTTTATTTCTTTCTCTTGCCTGACTGCCCTGGCCAGAACTTCCAATATTATGTTAAATAGGAGTGGTGAGAGAAGGCATTCTTGTTTTCTGCCAGTTTTCAAAGGAAATGTTTCCAGTTTATGTCCAATTAGCGTGATATTTGCTGTGGGGTTGTCATCAATAGCTCTTATTATTTTTAGATATGTTACATCAATACCTAGTTTATTGAGAGTTTTTAGCATGAAAGGCTATTGAATTTTGTCAAAGGCCTTTTCTGCATCTGTTGAGATAATCATGTGGTTTTTTGCCATTGGTTCTGTTTATGTGATGAATTACGTTTATTGATTTGCATATGTTGATCCAGCCTTCTATTCCAGAGATGAAGCTGACTTGATGGTGGTAGGTAAGCTTTTTGATGTGCTGCTGGATTCAGTTGGCCAGTATTTTATTGAGGATTTTCACTTCGATGTTCATCAGGGATATTGGCCTGAAATTTTCTCTTTTTTTGTTGTGTCCCTGTCAGGTTTTGGTGTCAGGATGCTGCTGGCCTCATCAAATGAGTTAGGGAGGGGTCTCTCTTTCTCTTTTACTTGAAATAGTTTCAGAAGGAATAATACCAGCTCCTCTTTATTCCTCTGGTAGAATTTTGCTATGAATCCATTTGGTCCTGGAATTTTTTTGGTTTGTAGGCTGTTAATTGTTGCCTTAATTTCAGAACTTGTTATTAGTCTATTCAGAGATTCGATTTCTTCCTTGTTCAGTCTTGAAAGGTTGTATGTGTCCAGGAATTTATCCATTTCTTCTAGATATTCTACTTCATTAGCATAGAGGTGTTTATTGTATTCTCTGCTGGTAGTTTGTATTTTCTGTGGGATTGATGGTGATACACCATTTATCATTTTTTGTGTTATTTGATACTTCTCCTTTTTTTTACTTTGTTGATCTTTTCCAGAAACCAGCTCCTGGATTCATTGATTTTTGAAGGTTTTTTTTTTCTTTTTTTCTTGCTATCTCCTTTCGTTCTGTTCTAATCTTAGTTATTTCTTGTTTTCTGCTAGCGTTTAAATTTGTTTGTTCTTGCTTCTCTAGTTTTTTCAATTATGATGTTAGGGTGTCAATTTTAGATATTTCCTGATTTCTCTTGTAGGCATTTAGTGCTATAAATTTCCCTCTATACACCGCTTTAAAAGTGTCCTAGAGATTCTGGTATATTTTGTCTTTGTTCTCATTGGTTTCAGAGAACATCTTTATTTCTGCATTAATTTTTTCAGTTTCCATGTAATTGTGCAGTTTTGAGTTTCTTAATCCTTAATTCTAACTTAATTTCACTGTGGTTTGAGAGACTGTTATAATTTCCATTCTTTTGCATTTGCTGAGGAGTGTTTTACTTTCAATTACATCATCAATTTTAGAATAAGTGTGATGTGGTGCTGAGAAGAATGTATATTCTGTTGATTTGGGATGGAGAGTTCTGTAGATGTCTGTTAGGTCCATTGGTCCAGAGCTGAATTCAAGTCCTGGATATCCTTTTTAATTTTCTATCTCATTGAGAGTGGGATGTTAAAGTCTCCCACTATTATTTTGTGGGAGTCTAAGTCTCTTTGTAGGTCTAAAAGAACTTGCTTTATGAATGTGTGTGCTCCTGTCTTCAGTGCATATATATTTAGGATAATTATTTCTAGTTGCATTGATCCTTGTATTATTATGTAAAGCACTTCTTTGTCTTTCTTGGTATTTGTTGGTTTAAAGTCTATTTTATGATTGACAAGGGTTGCAACACCTGTGGTTTTTCTTTCCTTCCATTTGCTTGGTAAATATTCCTCCATCCCTTTATTTTGAGCCTATGTGTGTTTTTACACTAGATGGGTCTCCTGAACACAGCACACGAATGGGTCTTGTCTCATTATTTCATTCGCCAGTCTGTGCTTTGTAATTGGCCATTTACATTTAAGAGTAATATAACAATGTGTGAATTTGATCCTGTTATTATGATGCTAGCTGGTTATTTTGCTCATTCTTCACAGCAACAATGGCCTTTACAATTTGGTATGTTTTTGCAATGGCAGATATCAGTGGTTCCTCCCCACGTTTAGTGCTTCCTGCAGGAGCTCTTGTAAGACAGGGCCTGGTGGTGACAAAGCCTCTAAGCATTTGCTTGTATGTAAAGGATTTTATTTCTCCTTGTGAAGCTTAGTTTGACTGGATATGAAATTCTGGGCTAAAAATTCTTTTAGGAATATTGACTACTGGCCCGCACCCTGTTCTGGCTGGTGGGGTTTCTGCAAACATATCTGCTGTTGGTCTTATAAGCTTGTCTTTGTGGGTGACCCAATGTTTCTCCCTTGCTGTCCTCAGTATTTTTTCCTTCATTTCAACCTTGGTGAATCTGACAATAATGTGTCTTGGGGTTGCTCTTCTAGAGATCTTTGTGGTGTTCTCTGTTTTTCCTGAATGTGAATATTGGACTGTCTTGCTAGGTTGGGGAAGTTCTCCTGGATAAGATCCTTAAGAGAGTTTTCAAACTTGGTTCCATTCTCCCCATCACTATTAGGTACACCAATCAAAAGTAGGTTTGGTCTTTTCACATAGTCCCATATTCCTTGGAGGCTTTCTTTCTTTTCCTTTCTCTCCAATCCTTTCTTGGAGGCTTTGTTTCTTTTCACTTTTCTCTAATCTTGTTTCCTCTCTTTATTTCATTGAGTTGATCTTCAATCTCTGATATCCATTCTTATGCTTGATTGATTTGGCTATTGATACTTGTGTATGCTTTATGAAGTTCTCGTGCTGTGTTTTACAGCTCCATCAGGTCATTTATGTACTTCTCTAAACTGGTTATTCTACTTAACAATTCATGCAGCCTTTTTTCAAGGTTCTTAGCATTTTTGTATCGGGTTAAGAATATGCTCCTTTATTGGAAGAGTTTGTTATTACCCACTTTCTAAAGCCTACTTCTTTCAAATTCATTACCCATCCAGTTTTGTTCCATTTCCGGTGAAAAGTTGTGATCTTTTGGGGGAGAAGAGATGTTTTAGTTTCTGGAATTTTCAGCCTTTTTGCTTTGGTTTCTCCCCATCATCGTGGGAGTCTTTGACGTTGGTGACCTTTGGATGGTTTCTCTGAGTGGATATCCTTTTTTGTTGATGTTTATATTATTCCTTTCTGTTAGTTTTCTAACAGTCAGGCCCCTCTGTTCCAGGTCTGCTGGAGGTCCACCCTGGATCCAATTTGCTTTGGCGTCACGAGCAGAGGCTGTAGAACAGCAAAAATTGCTGCCTGTTCCTTCCTCTGGAAGATTTGTCCCAGAGGCGCACCCACCAGATGCCAGCCAGAGATCATTATGAGGTGTCTGTCAGCCCCTACTGGGAAGTGTCTCCAAGTAAGGATACACAAGGTTCAGGGGTCCATTTGATGAAGCAGTCTATCCCTTATCACAGCTTGAACACTGTGCTGGGAGATTTGCTGCTACCTTCAGAGCTGTCAGGCAGAGATATTTAAATCTGCTGAAACTATGTCCACAGTTGCCCCTTCCCCCAGGTGCTCTTTCCCTGGGAGATGGTATTATTTATAAGTTCCTGACTAGGGCTGCTGTCTTTTTCAGAGATACCCTGCCCAGAGAGGAGGAATCTAGACAGGCAGTCTGGCCGCAGAAGCCTTGCTCAGATGCAGTGGGACCTGTCCAGTTTGAACTTCATGGAAGCTTTGGTTACACTGTGAGGGAAAAAAATGCCTACTCAAGCCTCAGCAATGATGGATGCCCCTACCTTCACCAAGCTCAATCATCCCAGATTGACCTCATACTGCTGTGCTGGTATCTAGAATTTCAAGACAGTGGACCTTAGCTTGCTGTGCTCTGTGAATGTGGGACCTGCTGAGCCAGATCACTTGGCTCCCTATCTTCAGCTCTCCTTTCAGGGGAGTGAAGGATTCTGTCTCACAGGCATTCCAGGTGCACCTAGGGTGTGGAAAAAAAAGTTCAAGCCATTAGCTCCATGTCTGCTCAAATGACTCCTTAGTTTTGTGCTTGAAACCCCGGGCCCTTGTAGCATAGTCACTGGAGGGAATCTTCTAATACGCTGGTTGTGAAGACCATGGGAAAACCATAGTATCTGGACTGGAATGCACCATTCTTCCTCGTACAATCTCTCTTGGCTTCTCTGGGTTGGGAAGAGAAATCCTTGTACCCCTTGTGCTTCCTGGGGGAGGTGTTTTCCCCACTTTGCTTTGGCTTGCCCTTTGTGGGCTGCACCACTCTTCAACCAGTCCCAAAGAGATGAACTGTGTACCTCAGTTGGAAATGCAGAAATCACCCACCTTCTCCATTGATCTTACTGGAAACTACAAACCAGATCTGTTCCTATTCAGCCATCCTGAAACGTGAGAATTTCCCATAGATTTTTAAAAGAAAAGGGGAAAAATGTGAAAGGAAAATAAATCTTGGGGACCCAAAATTATTGAGCTAAAAAGTCAAGCTGAAAACTGGTTAGGGCAAACCTGCCTTCCATTCTATTCAGTCATCCCTGTGCTGAGATAAATTCATATCTGACTGCCTCATTTGGAAAGATCAATCAGAAAAATGAATGCAACCATTTTTCTCGTCTACCTATAACCTGGAAGGCTCCTCTCCACTTCAAGTTTTCCCACCTTCATCTCAAGTTATCCCATCACTTCAGACTAAATCAATGTAAATCTTACCAACATATTTAGTTATGTCTTATGTCTCCCTAAAATGTATAAAACCAAGCTGTACCCTTGTAACCTTGGCCACAAGTCATTTGGACCTCCTGGGACTGTGTCACAGGTATGCATACTCACCCTTGGCAAAGTAAACTTTCTAAATTAACTTGAGACCTGTCTCAGATTTTGGGGGTTCACAAACAATACTTCAAGGTTATAGTAACCAAAACATCATAGTTCTGACACAAAAAATCATTACACAAAACCGATGAAACAGGTTAGAGAAGGTTGCAGACTGCACTCTTACAACCATCTGATCTTTGACAAAGTCTATAATTAGAAGCAATGGGGAATGGATTCCTGTTCAATGAATGGTACTAGGATAACTGGTTAGCTATATTCAGAAAATTGAAACTGTACAAATTCCTTTGAACACATTAAAAAAATCAACTTAAGGTGGATTAAAGACCTAAATGTAAAACTTAAAACTAAAAAAAACTGTAGACAAAAGACCAGAATATTATATTCTGGACATAGGCCACAGCAAAGGTTTTATGATCAAATGTCCCATGTTCTCACTTATTTCTGGGATCTAAAAATCAAAACAAACTCATGGACATAGATGATGGAAGGATGATAACCAGAGGCTGGGAAGGGTAGTGACAGAGTGAGCAGCATGTGGAAATTATTAGTGGATACAGAAAAATAGAAATAACAAAACCCTGGTGACCATGGTCAATAATAACTTAATAACATAAAGAGTGTAACTGGAATGTGTGTAACTTAAAGAATGATTGAGGGGATGGATACCCCATTCCCTATGATGTGCTTTTTTCATATTGCATGCCTCTGTATCAAAACATGTCATGTACACCATAAATAATATGTACCCACAAAATTAAAAATAAAATACAAAAAAATAACCATCTTTCTGTGGAGAAAACAGAGTTACAAATCCAAGGCTAGAGATCCCACAAAACAACATACACTCTTTTGACTTGAAAAGTTTTCTCTGAGCTCTAGACATAGGTATTTGTAGAAGTTGACATTCTGGAACATTGACTTCCAACACAGCAAGAGGGATAGCCACACACGTAAAATACAAGGACAGAGCAGGACTCACCAGTGCATTCTGTTGAAGAAGTGAGCAAGCCAAATGAAAATTATTTTTTAAACTAACTGATTTTAGCTACTGAAAGGTATATAGGATGTTATCAGAGTTTCTGTAGGACCTACGATTTAGAATGTGAAATTGAATGTGATTGTGATCATTATGCAGTAATTGCTGTAAAAACCCAGGTTGGTGTTGGCCACATAGGACTACAACATTCAGATGTGGACAATTAAAAGTGTTTCTTTGACAAGTTCCTTTAAACGTGGCAGTAAACTTAGTGCCTTTCAGTGTTCTCCTTTTTGCCACAGACTCACAGACAGCGAGAGACACCTGGCACCTCCATATTACTTCCTTATCACTTCCTTGTCAGCCAAGATCAGCATATCACCCAGAATGAATTCTGGCTGTGGGAGAATATGGAATACACAGAGAGATGTTTGGCATTTGGTAATACCTAGGTGAGAGCTTTCTAAGCTCTTATGAAGTATATGATGCATAAGGTCCATTTCTAAATACTAGAAACATCATGCTGTGAAAGCACAGAATGTCTATAGTTAAGATGATGCCACACAGAAAAACATGTGGCAATGTAATCACCGGTCTTTACTTTTTCAATAGCCTTGCACATGGCTGTTACTGTACTGCAGAAGTCCAGTGTCAGTAGTTTATGTTTCCCCATTGTGTCATTAGCCCAATACAAAGTACTGTCAAAATTACACCTGGAAGTGCTAAAAAAAAAAAAAAAAGTCTGAGAAAATGTACATTTTCAGCCTCAAGTTCCAAAGATTGGTCATCAAAAAGTGTGTTTTTGTCTATCTCAGCTGTCACCTTTACTACACTGTAGCGGTCTGAGGTGTGAGGAGTCAACACTGCAGAGGTCTGGTTGCCCTTGTGAGGTTTGCTATCATAAACTTTGTCAAAGGAAGTATGCCTGATAACAGAAAAGACTATTGTTTCCTGACAATCAATATAGAATCCTGGGTCATACTTCTCTTTACATTTAGTAATAGCTTCTGCTAAATTTGTGATGTTTTGTGGGATTGTATCACTTATATCTAACATCTGAAATGTGATGCAAGGCACTTTCATCAAAAAGGCTCTAGTCACGCAAGAGACGACAAATCCTGGATAGATGTATTCCACGTATCTTACTGTTCTGTAAGTGAGAGCTGTGACAGAATAATCATTTTGGTCTTCAAGGCTAAAAGAAGCAGAAAAATTCCTCATGGCACTTTGTTATTAAAATGTTCCTGGGATCTCTTTAGTTTTTGAATTCTCCACAAGTACAAAAGTACTTGATTTCAATTTTCATTGCATCACCTACTCTCATCTCAGAATATTGACTTCTCATTTCTGAAACCCAATGTGCTCAAAGTTATAAGGCAAATATTTAGCTATTTCAAATATGTTGCCTAGAACTATTTGTGTGGAGGCAGTTCACCAGGTTTTCAAAGCACCTGAATTGTGACATTTGTTTCCATGTTTTCTAGAAGCAAGTTATCATTATATTATGTTTACATGAACACAATCTGTTCTAGTCTTCATAGTATGGAACCGTATTTGTCTGTAAAGGACCCACACACTTTACACTCCACAGTGGTTTTCTGTAGATGACCTTTACGTATGTATCCACTCCCCTCTCCAGATTTTTGCCAATCTTTGGTGAAAAAGTTTTTTCTTCTATCTTTCTGGCTCTGGTGGCCATGACAAATGCCATTTGCAAGAAGCAGCCTAACACCTTTGAATAGATATGATATCCATGCACTACTCTTTGGATATCTTCATTGAGTTCTTGTTGTTATGCCATCCTTTAGCTCATAACAGAATGAAAAACATGGCTTCTGCTTGAAAATAAAATATTGAAATCCAACATGAAAGAAGCATCCAGAAAGTTCATCACTGTTTAAACTCAATTTATACTTACTAACAACTCTAAAAAGCATCTTCTTTCTGTAACTTAAGAATTTAGTAGACAGCAACCATATTAAAACTCTTTCAAGGCACCCTGCAGTGCTATGGAATCACCCCTTTCTAACTCAACAGAATAATTTTGAATCATGTATTAAGCCTAACATGACTTGGCAAACTATAAATCTTCATTTGTACACTCTTCATTGTCATCTTGTAAAATGACATACTACCTGATTTTGCTGGCAAAAACCAAGAACATTTACATTTTCATCATGCTTAATTTACAGTTTTCATTTTCTTTCTTCACCCAGTGGCAAAATTTCATGACTCTAAAGCACTTAGACTCTGATCATATGATTTTTGTAGAGAAATAACACAAGCAATAAGATTTTTTATATCAGCTAACAAGGAGTTTGTAATTTATGTATCAGAACAACCATTTAATTTGTTCTGTTACCTGCTGCAATGCTTTCCTAAAAACACTAGATATGTCTTTTTATGATGTGCTAGTACATGGACCCAAGTCAAGAAAGAAGTTTGAGACCTCCTTTTACATGGGCTTAAATTACTTTTCTGGGCATTGAGGAGATCATAAAAACACCGTCAAAACTATAAGTTAAAGTGCATTGACTGAATTTTTAAAATAACGATGAGACAAAAAACTTACAATTTGACTATTTTTGTTAAAACAAATGTTTTATAATTGTTAATATTTTCAAGTGACATGGTCATGCTGTTGCCCAGCCTGCAGTGATAGGGTGCAGTGGCTGTTCACTGGCACCATCATTTCACAGTACATCCTGGAACTCCCGGGCTTAAGTAATCTTTCTGCCTCAGTCTCTGGAGTAGCTGGGACTACAGTTGTGCATTACTGCACCTGGCTTTTGTGATTTTTCCCCCAGTGAAAATTAGTCAAACCTTAGATAATTTCTTAATAAGTCAAGCATAGTTGAACGATTTTTTTTCCCTACCAACTCTGTAATTGATACTCATTGTCATTCCTGGATTCACTTTGAGATCCCCAAAAACAGACTCTTACTATGAGTGAAATCACATGAAGATGTTACCCGGGTGATCTTTGGTTGTCTTCGTGGAAGAAAGAATTTACACAAAGGCCAATTTGAAAATAAAGAAAAGTTTTATTGGGAAAGTACAAATACACTCCAAGAGAGGAGGGGGCTGACTCTACTGGAAACATCCCCATGACATTCTGCATTGTTATTCTCTATTGCCTCAGTTATTTCTTTGCCCAGTTCTCACCAAAGTTCGGGGGATCCTCCTTTACTGTGTTTAATGCACATGCATGGGAAACACTAATCAATACGAATCCTACCTAAAGGTGGCACTGCATATTACCACCATCCCAGAAAGGTATAGCCATCAATTTTGTACTCATTGTGCCTGCTCACCTCTCAGGAATTCCCCTTTGCCTTTTTTCCTTATCATGATCTAGTTAGCAACATTCTGACAGTTCGAAGATGGAGTACTAAGCATCCAAAGAAGTGTTCCGGGGAGTTCTTTTGAACATGGATACCTCCCCCTTGTGCCTGCTCATATCTGACTGTCTACTCTTACATTTCTCTGTCAAGTGGTTGGGAGCCAGAAATCTTTTGGGAGACGGGGCAGAGATAATTCTCTGTAGCTACTTCCTGCTGAAAAGGGGTGTCCAGGGTCTTCAGAGTCCTTCCTCCTTGCTTGCTGTCTGGTGAGGAGGTTTTGACAATTGCTGTCTCTTAGAAGATTTCACCTGTGCCATCCAGAGGAGACATATAGGGACATGGTTGTCCTGGAGGGAAAGAAAGAGGTTGATATCCCCATCACAAGACCACTTGAAGTCTTATGGTTTCTAGGTGTGAGGAAATAAACTGAGAAGATTCAGAAAGCAAGGCTCAAAAAGGAAAAGGAAGATAGAGGCCAGGTTACCAGGAAAGGGAAGAGCTATGAAAATGAAGACCAGGTGACACCCCAGCAGAGACAACTCTTAATATCCCTTTACCAAAGATGAGAGCCTGGTCTGTAAGATCTCTAATGTGCTCCTGGACCTGCTCTCATTTGTTAACAGAAAAATACAAGAGTTATGTTAGAAATCTGAAAACTAAAGAAAAGAGATACTGTAACTAACCTTTGACAAGTAGTTCCCCATTCTGATATCTGAAAACAATGAGCCTGACGTAGGAATCCTTAAGTCTTCTCTTGGATTATGTATTCTGTTGAGACCTAAACTGTCATTAAACTTTCCATTGCAAGGTGATTCTAGGACTGGCCTCACAGTATATGTGGCCAACAAGCATCTGGTCTGTTCCTTCATTAGAAGTTTGGTAGTAAAATCGGCTAGAACTTCCTTCTGTAAGACTGCAAAAGATAAACGTTGTTTATTTTTTTCCCAAATGATGTCTAAATAATGTGTGCGCTGTTTAAAACGTCACCATGAATGAATGAAATATACCACAAATAAAGTGTCTCTTTTCCAAGTCCATCTGCTCTGAGCTCCATCTTGCTTGGAGTTCTAATCACCCTATGCTCCATCATGCTGGGAGCTCCAGTCACTCCCAGCTCCATTTTTCTCTGAGCACCATCTGGTCGGAGCTCATCTTACTCTGAGCAACATGTGCTCTGAGCTCCACCTTGCTTGGAGCTGTAATCACTATGGGCTCCATTTTGTTCTGAGCTCCAAAACCTAGCAACATCTCCGAACTCCATCTTCCTTAGAGCTCATTTTTGCTCAGAGCTCTATCTACCCAAAGCTGCATCTTGCTAAGAGCTCCAGTTGTTCAGAGGAATGTTCAGAGTGCCAATCACTCGGAACTGCCTCTTACTCTAAGCACTATCTGCTCTGAGGTCCATCTTACATCAGCAACATCTGCTCCAAGCTCCATCTTGCTTGGAGCTCCTTGTTGCTTAGAAGTCTATCTGATCTGAGCTCCATCTGGTTTGAAACCTCAATTACTTCAAGCTCCATCTTTCTCTGAGCACCATCTGCTTGAAGCTCCATCTGCTCTGAGCTCATCTTGCTTAGAGCTCCCATCACTCTGAGCTCCATTTTGCTCTGAGCACCATCTTCTCAGAGTTTCATCTACTTGGAGTTGCATTAGCTTCAAGCTCCATCTTTCTCAGAGCTCCAATCACTCCAGACTCCATCTTGCTCTGAGCACCCTCTGCTCAGAGCTCCATCTTCCCCTAGGTCCACCTTGCTGAGATTTCCAGTCACTTCCAGCTCCATTTTGCTCTAAGCACCATCTATCTCCTCAAACCTCCACCTTACTACTGCGAGCAGCATGTTCTCTGAGCTCCATCTTGCTTTGAGCACCATCTGTCCTCAGCTCCATCTTACACCAAGCAACATCTGCTCCAAGTTTCATTTTGCTTGGAGCTCCTTTTTTTTTTCAGAGTTCTGTTTGCTCTGAGCTCCATCTTCCTTGGAGCTCCAACCACTCTGAGCTCCATCTAAAACCAAGTAATGTCTATTCCAAGCTGCATCTTGCTTAGAGCTCCTTCTTGCTCAGAGATCCATCTTGCTCAGAGTTCCAATGGCTCAGACGAATGTTCACAGTTCCAATCACTCCAAGCTCCATCTTGCTCTCAGCTCCATATTACACCAGGAAACTTCTGCAAGCTCCATCTTATTTGGAGGTACTTCTTGCTCAAAGCTCTACCTCTTCCTAGCTCCATCTTGCTCAGAGCTCCAATCACTCTGAGCTCTATCTTGCTTTAAGCACTATCTACACAGAGCTTAATTTTTCTTGGAGTTCTGATCATTCTGAGGTTCATCTTGCTCTGAGCACCATCTACTTGGAGCTCCAGATTGCTGTGACTACCATCTGCTTGGAAGCAATTTCTGTGAGTGCCATCTGTTCTGAGCTCTAATTACTCTAAGTTCCATCTTTCTGTGAGCACTATATGCTCAGAGCTCCATCTACTCTGAGTTCCATCTTGTTCTGGGCACAATTTGCTCAGAGCTCCATCTTGCTCTAAGCACCATCTTCTCTAAACCCCATCTGCTCAGAGTGCCATTTGCTCCATGCTCTATCTTGCTCAGAGCTCCAGTTACTCTGGAGTTCCATCTTGCACTGAGCACCATCCGCTTGAAGCTCCATCTCACTGTGAACATCTTCTCTGAGCTCCATCTTGCTCTGAGCACCATCTGCTTGGAGCTCCATCCTGCTCTGAGCAGCATCTACTCAAGAGTTCCATCTTGCTCTAAGCACCATCTGCTCAGAGCTCCATCTTACTGGGAACAACATCTTATCTGAGATCCATCTTGCTCTGAGTGCCATTTGCTTGGAACTCCTTCCTACTCTGAACATCTGCTCCGAGTTCCATGTTACTCAAAGCTCCCTCAGCTCCAACATCCATCTTTCTTGGAGCCCTAATCATTCTGAGTTCCATCCTGCTGTAAGCACCATCTGCTCTGAGCTCCACCTAAAACCAAGCAACATGTGCACCAAGACCCATCTTGCTTACAGCTCCTATTTGATCAGAGCTCCATCTGCTCTGAGCTCCACCTTGCTCAGAGGTCAAATCACTCTGAGCTCCATCTTGCTCTGAGCACCATCTGCTCTGAGCTCCTTTCACTCCAAGCTCCATCTAGCTGTAAGCTCTATCTTACACAGAGGAACATCAGCTCCAAGTTCCATCTTGCTTAGAGCTCCTTCTTTTCTGAGCTTAATCTGCTCAGTTTAACCTGTTCAGAGTTCCATCTTCTCTGAGCTCTATCTTGCTCAGAACTACATCTGTTGGGTCTATCTTGCTCAGAGCTCCACCTGCTCTGAGCTCCATCTGCTCTAAGCTCCATCTTGCTCAGAGATCCATCTTGCTCAGAGTTCCATCTGCTCTGAGCTCCATCTTACTCAGAGCTCCATCTGCTCTGAGCTTTATCTTGCTCAGAGCTCCATCTGTTCTGAGCTTTATCTTGCTCATAGCTCCATCTGCTCAGAGCTTCATCTGCTGTGACCTCCATCTGCTCTGAGCTCCATCTTGCTCAGAGCTCCATCTGCTCTGAGCTTTATCTTGCTCAGAGCTGCATCTGCTTTGAGCTTTATCTTGCTCAGAGCTCCATCTGCTCTGAGCTCCATCTGCTCTTAGCTGCATCTTCCTCAGAGCTCCATCTGCTTTGAGCTCCATTTGCTCAGAGCTCCATCTGCTCTGACCTCTATCTTGCTCAGCGCTCCATCTACTCAGAGCTCCATCTTGCTCAGAGCTCCATCTGCTCTGACCTTCATCTGCTCTGACCTCTATCTTGTTCAGAGCTCCATCTGCCCAGAACTCCATCTACTCAGAGCTCCATCTTCCTCAGATCTCCATCTGCTCTGAGCTGCATCTTGCTCACAGCTCTATCTGCTCTGACTTCCATCTGCTCTGAGCTGCATCTTGCTCAGAGCTCCATCTGCTCTGAGCTCCATCTTGCTCAGAGCTCCATCTGCTCTGACTTCTATCTTGCTCAGAGCTCCATCTACTCAGAGCTCCATCTTGCTCAGAGCTCCATCTTCCTCAGATCTCCATCTGCTCTGAACTGCATCTTGCTAAGAGCTCTATCTGCTCTGACCTCCATCTGCTCTGAGCTCCATCTTGCTCATCTGCTCTGAGCTCCATCTTGCTCAGAGCTCCATCTCCTCTGAGCTTTATCTTGCTCAGAACTCCATCTGCTGTGAGCTTTATCTTGCTCAGAGCTCCATCTACTCAGAGCTTCATCTTGCTCAGAGCTCCATCTGCTCTGACTTCTATCTTGTTCAGAGCTCCATCTACCCAGAGCTCCATCTACTCAGAGCTCCATCTTCCTCAGATCTCCATCTGCTCTGAGCTGCATCTTGCTCACAGCTCTATCTGCTCTGACCTCCATCTGCTCTGAGCTCCATCTTGCTCAGAGCTCCATCTGCTCAGAGCTTCATCTTCTCTGAGCTCCATCTTGCTCAGAGCTCCATCTGCTCTGAGCTGCATCTTGCTCAGAGCTCCATCTGCTCTGAACTCCATTTGCTCAGAGCTCCATCTGCTGTGACCTCTATCTTGCTCAGAGCTCCATCTGCTCTGAGCTGCATCTTGCTCAGAGCTCCATCTTCCTCAGATCTCCATCTGCTCTGTGCTGCATCTTGCTCAGAGCTCTATCTGCTCTGACCTCCATCTGCTCTGAGCTCCATCTTGCTCATCTGCTCTGAGCTCCATCTTGCTCAGAGCTCCATCTGCTCTGAGCTTTATCTTGCTCAGAGCTCCATCTTGCTCAGTGCTCCAATCACTCTGAGATTCATCTTGCTCAGAGCTCCTTCTGCTCTGAGCTCCATCTTGCTCAGAGCTGCATCTCCTCAGAGCTCCATCTGCTCTGAGCTCCATCTTGCTCAGAGCTCCATCTGCTCTGAGCTTCATCTGCTCTGAGTTCCATCTGCTCTGATCTTGCTCAGAGCTCCATCTTGCTCAGTGCTCCATCTGCTCTGACCTCCATCTGCTCTGACCTCTATCTTGCTCAGAGCTCCATCTACTCAGAGCTCCATCTTGCTCAGAGCTCCATCTGCTCTGACCTCTATCTTGTTCAGAGCTCCATCTACCCAGAGCTCCATCTACTCAAAGCTCCATCTTCCTCAGATCTCCATTTGCTCTGAGCTGCATCTTGCTCAGAGCTCTATCTGCTCTGAGTTCCACCTTGCTCAGAAGTCAAATCACTCTGAGCTCCATCTTGCTCTGAGCACCATCTGCTCTGAGCTCCTTTCACTCCAAGCTCCATCTAGCTGTAAGCTCCATCTTACACAGAGGAACATCAGCTCCAAGTTCCATCTTGCTTAGAGCTCCTTCTTTTCTGAGCTTAATCTGCTCAGAGTTCCATCTTCTCTGAGCTCTGTCTTGCTCAGAACTACCTCTGCTGGGTCTGTCTCGCTCAGAGTTCCATCTGCTCTGAGCTGCATCTTGCTCAGAGCTCCATCTGCTCTGAGCTTCTTCTGCTCTGAGCTCCATCTTGCTCAGAGCTCCATCTGCTCTGAGCTCCATCTTGCTCAGCGCTCCAATCACTCTGAGATCCATCTTGCTCAAAGATCCGTCTGCTCTGAGCTCCATCTTGCTCAGAGCTGCATCTACTCAGAGCTCCATCTACTCTGAGCTCCATCTTGCTCAGAGCTTCATCTTGCTCAGCGCTCCATCTGCTCTGAGCTGCATCTTGATCAGAACTCCATCTGCTCTGACCTCCTTCTGCTCTGACCTCCTTCTGCTCTGAGTTCCATCTTGCTCAGAGCAACATCTGCTCTGAGTTCCATCTTGCTCAGAGCTCCATCTGCTCTGACCTCCATCTGCTCTGACCTCTATCTTGCTCAGAGCTCCATCTTCCTCAGAGCTCTATCTGCTCTGACCTCCATCTGCTGAGCTCCATCTTGCTCAGAGCTCCATCTGCTCTGAGCTTTATCTTGCTCAGAGCTCCATCTGCTCTGAGCTTCATTTGCTCAGTGCTCCAATCACTCTGAGCTCCATCTTGCTCAGAGCTCCATCTGCTCTGACCTCCATCTGCTCTGAGCTCCACCTTGCTCATCTGCTCTGAGCTCCATCTTTCTCAGAGCTCCATGTGCTCTGAGCTGCATCTTGCTCAGATCTCCATCTGCTCTGAGCTTTATCTTGCTCAGAGCTCCATCCGCTCAGAGCTCCATCTGCTCTGAGCTGCACCTTGCTCAGAGGTCCAATCACTCTGAGCTCCATCTTGCTCTGAGCACCATCTGCTCTGAGCTCCTTGCACCCCAAGCTCCACCTACCTCTTAGCTCCATCTTACAGAGGAACATCAGCTCCCAGCTCCATCTTGCTTGGAGCTCCTTCTTGTTTGAGCTTAATCTGCTTAGGGCTCCATCTTGCTCAGAGCTCCAATCATTCCAAGCCCCATCTTGCTCTGAGCACCATCTGCTCTGAGCTCCACCTTGCTCAGAACTCCAATCACTCCAAACTCCATCTTGCTCTGAGCACTGTCTGCTCTGAGCTCCACCTTGCTCAGAACTCCAATCACTCCAAACTCCATCTGGCTCTGAGCACTATCTGCTCTGAGCTCCATTTTGCTCTGAGACCATATGCTTGGAGCTCCATCTGCTCCGAGCTCCATCATGCTTGGAGCTCCATTTTGTTCAGAGGTCCATCTTGCTCTGAGCACAATCTGCACCATGTATGTTTTTTGAAGTACAATTCACAATAGGAAAGACATGGAACCAACTCATATGCTCATCAGTGGTAGACTGGATAAAGAAAATGTGCTACATATATGCCATGGAATACTATGTAGCCACAAAAGGGTAGGAGATCACATCCTCTGCAGGGACATGGATGAAACTGAAAGTCATCATCCTCAGCAAACTAACACAGGAAATAGAAAGCCAAACATTGCATGTTCTCACTCATAAGTGGGAGCTGAACAATGAGATCACATTTTAATACTATTATATCCTCTGTAGATGGTCTGTGTTTCCTGTAACAAAAGATATTTATACTTTGTAATTTTTTTCTCTCTAAAGGATTGTGGCTTGTCCTGTCTGTGTCAGCTTAGGGTTCAGGTTAACTACACCACCTTGTAATGACCCACTCCATGTCCACATGTGGTTGGTCTCTTCTGTGATAATGTTTGTTCACAGACTTTTACCACCTATGGGTCATTTGAGGGGACATGACCTCACATAGTACTGCACCAGGCAAATCACCAACTGGAAGAATTACTGAAACAACGTGTGTCTGGTTATTTCAAAGAATAAACAGTAGTCAGTTGAAGGTGATAAAGTTTTAGTAATGTCAGTGATATCTCAGATGACCAAGAATAATCCTATGGGCTCATCCACACTAAACAATGTAATTCTAAAGGCTTCTAAGAACAAAGAATTTTATTACATCAAACTAAAAGCCAGCCAAATTGTTTGTGGTAACAACAGAATCTAAAAACCCTTGATATGGAAAATGGCTATAAAGTATACGCTCAGTATACAGTTAGTAAAAAGAAAGAGGTAGGCCTATTTGTACTACACAGGACTCAGTGAAAAGTGATGAATGAAAAAAGAACCATACAATAGTATGGTGCTATTATATTTATATAAAGCACACATACCCAACAAATATACAGAAAAAATCAAGAAAGTAAACACAAAACTAGTAACAACAGAAGATAGAAAGGATTTGGAAAAGGTGATCAAAATGGATTTTAGCGTTCTCTATAATTTTTTTTTTCAAAATAATCATGTATTAAATTTTTTTAAAAAGCTAAGACTTTCTATGCCAAACCAAAAGAAAAAAAAAGTCAACTGACTAAAAAAGTTTACAATATCCTACACCTTTATAGTCAAGACTTCAAAACCAAAGCCAGAGTCCATAAAATAAGCTACCATTCATTAACTTTTAACCACTCATTCTAAGTTTATGACTTCTACACTAGAAAACTTGCAAAAACAAAACACTCCACAATTTCAAATTACCCAGAGTCATTTTCTATGGAAAAGGGAGGAGATTTTTTTTTTGAAGTGGAGTCTCGCTCTGTTTCCCAGGCTGGAGTACACTGGCATGATCTTGGCTCACTGCAACCTCTGCCACCTGGATTTGAGCGATTCTCCTGCTTCAGCCTCCCAAGTAGCTGGGATTACAAGTGCCTACCACAACATCTGGCTAATTTCTGTATTTTTTTAGTAGAGACAAGTTTTCGCCATGTTGGCCAGGCTGGTCTTAAACTCCTGATCTCAGATGATCCACTTGCCTAGACCTCCCAAAGTACTGGGATTACAGGCATGAGCCACTGCTCCAGACCAGGAGAATTTTAATATGATTCTCATTTTACTCGTGGAGCTTAGAAAGGGAAGATAATTTGCCCAAGGTCAGACAGCTAGTCAGTGATCAAATCAAGGTTCTAACCCAATTCTGACCACCTTAATGACCCTCTTCCTAACCATTATGGCTAGACTGTCTCCCTCCTTCTGGCCTGCTTCATCTTAAAGATGACTAGCTCACACTCATCTGGAAGGAATA
This sequence comes from Alouatta palliata, assembly GCA_004027835.1. Taxonomy (NCBI): domain Eukaryota; kingdom Metazoa; phylum Chordata; class Mammalia; order Primates; family Atelidae; genus Alouatta; species Alouatta palliata. The sequence continues at coordinate 49,998 of PVKV010008318.1, forward strand.
AAGAGTTAAAAAGAACACATGTAAAGAATCACGCACAAGTGACAATTTAATAGGCACTCAGCAAACAAAAAGACACACCTACCTGCTGCAAGGAAGGTAAGTCAACACTGCAGGCTGCTGGAGGTTGACACTAACCATGAGGCACCTCACTAGTAATATATAACAAGAACTGAAAAATGTTAGGCCTGACAATACGGTAAACAAAGAGAATGAACTCTACTTTCTTCTGGAGATAGATACAAACATGCCCAGTAATGTTTATCTTTAATCCTCACAACAATTCTGCTAAACCAGCTCTCTCTCTCTAACCCATGTCCTCTACAATCCTTTCTCATTCTTTCCTCATAACCCTGAAAGATGATCAAGCTTTGCTCTTTGAAGTTTGATGAAGTTACATTGTCTATGCATTTCTTTCTTTTTTTTTTAATGTATATACTTTTTATTGCACTTTAGGTTTGGGGGTACATGTGAAGAACATGCAAGATTGTTGCATAGGTACAAACACGGCAGTGTGATTTGCTGCCTTCCTCCCCATCACCTATGTCTGGTATTTCTCCCCATGCTATCCCTCCCCAACTCCCCATCCCCCGCTGTCCCTCCCCTTTTACCCCCTGACAGACCCCAGTGTGAGATGCTCCCCTCCCTGTGTCCATGTGTTCTCATTGTTCAACACCACATCCACAACCATCCGATCTTTGACAAACCTGACAAAAACAAGCAATGGGGAAAGGAGTTCCTGTTTAATAAATGGTGTTGGGAAAACTGGCTAGCCATGTGCAGAAAGCAGAAACTGGACCCCTTCCTGACACCTTACACTAAAATTAACACCAGATGGATTAAAGACTTAAACATAAGACCTAACACCATAAAAACCCTAGAAGAAGATCTAGGCAAAACCATTCAGGACATAGGCATAGGCAAGGACTTCATGACCAAAACACCAAAAGCATTGGCAACAAAAGCCAAAATAGACAAATGGGACCTAATCAAACTCCACAGCTTCTGCACAGAAAAAGAAACAGTCATTAGAGTGAATTGGCAACCAACAGAATAGGAAAAAAATTTTGCAGTCTACGCATCTGACAAAGGGCTAATATCCAGAATCTACAAAGAACTGAGACAGATTTACAAGAAAAAAACAAACAAGCCCATTCAAAAGTGGGCGAAGGATATGAACAGACACTTTACAAAAGAAGACATACATGAAGCCAACAAACATATGAAAAAATGCTCATCATCACTGGTCATTAGAGAAATGCAAATCAAAACTAAATGCAAATCAAAATCCAAAATTTTTTAACACCACAAGTGAAAAATTCCACCTTTGACCTCATGACAGACCACAGTCAAAATGCAGGCCCTCAAGAGTTTATTTAGAATCCCCGAGAGGAAAAAGCCCCTCCCGGCCCCCTTCACCTGCTGCTGTTTAACAGCTGGTACAGGTATTCTGGTGATGCAACTATGCTGCTTAGTTACTCTCCACACGTTATTTTTTAATTGTATTAACGGAATGCCATATCTCTTACTGTTAAGTACTTACATGTGAATAATCGTAAGAAAATGACTGCTTATTGGTAGCATATAAATTCATGTCAGGAACAATACTGATGTCTAGCAAGCACAGATTGTCCACATAGATGGCTGAGATGGTGACGTCTTTGCTTTCTGATGGTTCAATGTATACAAACTTGTATCATATATGAAATTAAAAATATTGTATAAAATTACCTTCAGACTGGCCAGGCACGGTGGCTCACACCTGTAATCCCAGCACTCTGGGAGGCCAAGGTGGATGAATCATGAGGTCAGGAGACTGAGACCATCCTGGCCAACATATTGAAACCCATATCTACTAAAAATACAAAAATTAGCTGTGCGTGGTGGTGCACACCGGTAATCCCAGCCATTCAGGAGGCTGAGGCAGGAGAATCCCTTGAACCCAGGAGGCAGAGGTTGCAGTGAGTCAAGACTGCACCACTTCTCTCCAGCCTGGGTGACAGAGCGAGGGTCCATCTCAAAAAAAAGAAAGTTGGCTGGGTGAAGTGGTGCAGGCCTCTAAGCCCAGCACTTTCGAAGGCCAAGGCCACAGATCACAAGGTCATGAGATTGAGATCATCCTGGCCAACATGGTGAAATCCTGTCTACACTAAAAATACAAAAATTAATTAGCTGGGCATGGTGGCACATGCCTGTGGTACCAGCTACTTGGGAGGCTGAGTCAGGAGAATCACTTGAAACTGGGAGGCGGAGGCTGCAGTGAGCTGAGATCATGCCACTGCACTCTAGCTAGGTGACAGAGCAAGACTCTGTCTCAAAAAAAAAAAATTACCTTCAGACCATGTGTGTAAGGTGTATACAAAAATGAATTTTTTGTTTAGACCTGTGTCAGATCCTCAAAATACTTCCTTATGTAGGTACAAATATTCTAAAATCTAGAAAAATCTAAAATCCAAAATACTTCTGGTTCCAATTATTTTGCATAAAGGACAGTCAACTGGTAATGATAATGCCCAATTTGTGAGATTTCAGGAGCAACAAAATGAAAATTAGACAACAGAATATAAATTGCAGTGGGCATAAAGTTAAGTAGTCTATGGTTCTTATCAAGGTAAAGATATTAATTACCTTTTACATTCTGAGTTAAATATGAAAAGTCTAAGACTACCAACAAAAAGAAATGCGTAACTTCTATATCAGTTGATGTACATACAGGGGGTAAATAGGAATAAAGAAAAAAGTCCACGATACATAAAGCAAGTAAAGAATACGTGGGTGGGGGGGAGATAGGACCAAGTTAGACAGTCCAAAATACACAGGAGAAATAAAACAAATATTTTCATCACAATTATTATAAGGGAACGAACTCATCAGTTTAGAGTCAAATTATAAACCATAATCTAGCTTTGTGCAGCTTTTAAAAGGCATACCTAAAACATTAAGGCCACAAAAAAGCTTGAAAGGAAAAGGCAGAAAAAGACATATGAGGCAAACACTAACCCTTGTCATAGTTATAGAACACCTTCACAAAATATACTTAAGTGTTCAGCCTATATATATACTTTAGTGGAAAATATTCATAGAATCAAACATCTACAGAATGACAAATTGTACAAAGTCACAACCAAGTTTAAAATTCTTAACTTGGTTGGGCATGGTAGCAGGACTGCTTGAATCCAGGAGTTAATGACCAGCCTGGGGCCCAGCCCGGTGGCTGACACCTGTCATCCCAGCACTTTGGGAGGCTGAGGTGAGCAGACCACTTGAGGTCAGGAGTTCGAGACGAACCTGGCCAATGTGGTGAAACCCCATCTCTACTAAAAATACAAAAAATTAGCCAGCATGCTGGTGGGCACCTGTAATCCCAGCTACTCGGGAGGCTGAGGCAAGAGAATCACTTGAAATCAGAAGGCGAAGGTTGCAGTGAGTCAAGATCGCACCACTGCACTCCAGCCTGGGCAACAGAGCAAAACTCTGTCTCCAAAAAAAAAAAAAAAAAACACACACACACACACACACAGACAGACAATGAGCCTGTCTCTACACACATACAAAAATCTAAATTTACAGATGCAAAGCAAAATCTGAGACTACAGAATCTGAGAAACTTCCCATCATAGAAGGTACAGATGCTCCTAAACTTACCATGGAGTTGGTTATGTACCAATAAATCAAACAGCCGTCACCAGAGCCTCTCCTGACAGCACTGCAGCAACAGCACCCAGGGGTGGGCAGAGGCAACCCCCAGAGCAGAGGGTGAGGCTGCTGGGCAGTCATGGGTGTGGCCGCAGCTCCTGCCAGGTTGGCCACTTGCAGGCCACAGGGGCACATGTGGTGGGGCTGGGAGGTGGCCAGTGCCTGGCTGCCCCTCCCTCCATGCCCAGCAGGCCCCCGGCCCGGCCCTCACCCAGCATGTTGGACGACTCGATCATGTTGGTGTCCAGGTTGGTCCAGTAGAGGCGCTGGTCAGTGTAGTCAATGGTGAGGTTGTTGGCCGGGCCCACCTTGTCCACCAGTGTCATGCAGTTGGTCCCGTCCATGAAGGCCTACACGATCCTCGGCTTGCTGCCCCACTTGGTCCAGTAGATGTAGCTGGAAAGCATGAGGGAGAAGGGAAGGCTCGGTGAGTCCACTCTCACTGCAGAACAGAGGGTGCTGGGGGGGCTGCACCTGCCCCGTTGCCTTAGCTCAGCCCTCCTCATCCTGGAGAAAGCCACATGCAGGAAACAGGGAAGGGCGAGACTCTTTCCCCCTGCCACACAGAAATCCCTCCAGGGTGGTCACTGCGCCACCTCCCTGAATTCCCACAGTGGCTCACTCATAAGGCGAGGAAACATCCACTTACAGACACAAAAACAGGCTCACAGCCAGGGCGAATGTGTGCTAGAACACCCCCCTAAGCTTGGCCGGATGCCGGGGACATGGCAAAATGCAGGATGAACACAAGCACAGCAGAAAACAAGACCTCAGAGCAGGGGAGGCCTTGCAGGATCAGGATATAAACTTGGCTCTGGGCTCTTCCCCAGCAGCTCCTCTGCCCCTTCCTTCAACACATCCAGAAGGGGAAATGTACATCCTCATTCCAGAATTTTCTAAGTTTGACCTGCACTTGCTCTAAAACTGGACCTCTTTCTGATGTCCTGCCATCCCGAAATCTTCCTTCCTTCCCTGGCAGAACGTGCAGCAGGCAGGGATTGGGATTTCTGGGGTGGGCACTGTGCCCACTGCACAGAAAACAAAACTCAAGTCCAGAGAGACCCCCCTCCACCCACACATCTGGGGCCTGTCTGACCCCACTGCCCAAGGCAGGGCCCCTAGGATGCCCTGCAGCTAAAAGCACGCTTCCTCTCAAGGTTGGTCCTAAGCTGTGGCTCAGCAGCCTCCAGGAGGCCATTTTGGAGTGGCCTGAGGTCCAGGGACCTCAAAGCCAGTTCTGGATCGTGGTTTTGGCAAAACGGCGCAAAGCCAGGAGGCCTGGTTGGGAGTCTGAGGCAGCACTTCCTGACCCAGCTCCGTTCTAACTGGGTATGTGACCTTAGATACACCCCTCAGTTTCTCTGAGCCTGTTTCTGTGTCTGTAAAATCAACACAGATACTGCCTGATGCAGGCCCCATGGGTGCTTTAGTGAGACAGCCCAGGTGAAAGCAGCCAGCACTGTGCCTGACACAGTCTCAGCACCCGCTCCATGAAGGAACTCCATGACTTCCAAGGGGCCTACCAGTCCTGGCCACCATCAAGATCATTGACATTGGTACAGCTGTGATCACCGAGGGCCACATGGGCTGCCTGCCACCGTCCCAGCTGTCACCCCTGCACTGACTCACACAGAGAGGCAGACACAAGGATGCCCTGGACAGGCAAACTCTTACTCCTTGGCGGGATCCAGGGCCAGTGACCGTGGGTTGTCCAGGTCCCTCCACATGAGGACTTGCCAGAACTGCCGATCCAGCAGCACCACTTCCATCTTGTCGGTCCCAGTGTCAGCCCAACAGAGGTTCTTGCCCATCCAGTCAATGGCCATGTGCTCGGGGTAGTCAAGGCCAAACTCCACCACATGCTCCACCAAGCTCCCATACAGGAAGGCAGCTGATAGTCTGGCAGAAGGTGAGGAGGAAAAGGGCCACGTTTTAGGAATCAGCATCTTTTGTTAGACATCTCACCGAGACGCCTGGCCACGTGGAGCAGCTACTGACCACATTCTGCGTTCAAATGATTCTAATGCCTCGGCCTCCCAAGACTGGGATTACAGGTGCATGCCACCATGCCCAGCTAATTTCTGTTATTTTCAGTAGAGACGGGGTTTCAACATGTTGGCCAGGATGGTCTCAAACTCTTGACCTCATGATCCACCTGCCTTGGCCTCCCAAAGTGTTGGGATACAGGAATGAGCCACTGCACCCAGCCACATTCAAGTTTTTAAATGCAGCAAGATATCTTTTTGGAAAAAGCAACTTGGAGATTATATATACCATTTTTTTCCCCCCAGACAGGTCTCACTCTGTCACCCAGATCGGAGTGCAGTGGTGTAATCTCAGCTCACTGCAGCATCAACCTCCTGGAGCAGCTGGGACTACAGCTGTGCACCACTATATTCAACTTCTAAAAAAAGTTTTTTGTAGAGTTGGGGTCTCACTATGTCGCCCAGGCTGGTCTCAAACTCCTGGGCTCAAGTGATCCTCCTGCCTCAGCCTCCCAAAATGTTGGGATTACAGGCATGAGCCACTGTGCCCAGCTGTAACCAGCACATGTATAATAAAAGAACAGCTGAGCCTAAAAGGGAGCATCTGTGCAGTGGAGTATTTCACGCATTTAAAAGATTGTGCCAAAGAGTCTGTCATTGCATCATCGAATACCTGTTGTAATGTCAACTAAAAAAATCAGGATACAGAATTTTGTGTAGCATGTAATTGTGATTATGAGAAATGCTATCTTAGAGAAAAAAGACTTGAAGGAAACATGCTAAGGTATCACCAGTGATCTCTGGCTGGTGAGGCTATGGACAATTTCCATTTTCTTTTTATACTTTTCTTTTTTGTTTTGTTTTGTTTTGTTTTGTTTTTTGAGACAGAGTCTCACTCTGTTGCCCAGGCTGGAGTGGAGTGGTGTGATCTTGGCTCACTGCAAACTCCACATACCAGCTTCAAGCAATTCTCCTGCCTCAGCCTCCTGAGTAGCTGAGATTACAGATGCCCACCACCACACCAGAACGAGCCATCCACGTTGGCACGGTGGATGAAGCTGAGCTTGGCATCAGCCCAGTAGAGCTTCTGCTCCTCCAGGTCGATGGTCAGCCCATTGGGCCAGTAAATGTCTGAGTCCACAATGATATTCCGGGTGCTCCCGTCCATCCCCGCCTGCTCGATCTGGGGCATCTTACCCCAATCTGTCCAGTACATGTACCTGTGAGGGGGCAGAGCAAGAGGAGAAGCAGCTAACACAGATCTGTTTTTTTGTTTCTGTCTACAGACGCAGATATGAAACAACAGACAGTGAAGCTGCCCTCAAATCTCACCCATCAGAAATAACCAACAGGTAGGGTTTCAGGTGTGACTGCCTTATGTTGGGCAATCTAAATATACCATATCCGACTTGCTCTCAGTTAACAGTAAATTCTGGGCACCTTCCCTTTTCAATGATAGAATGATTCCTTGTTGTTCTGATGACGGCATAGTGTACTGTGTTATGAGTTCTTTACATAACTGCAGGTTCTGATTTTTTTTTTTTTTTGCTACCATGAAAATGCTGTAAATGAACCTCTAACAGGCAATTCAAAACATGCAGGATGGAATGTTATTTAGTGCTAAAAAGAAATGAGCTATCAAGCCATGAAAAGATATGGAGGAAACTTAAATGCATATGAGAAGATGAAAGAAACCCATCTGAAAAGGCTACATACTGTATGAGTCCAACTCTACAACATTCTAGAAAAAGTGAACATACAGGCTGGGTGTGGTGGCTTATTCCTGTAATCCCAGCATTTTGGGAGGCCTAGGTGGGTGGATCACTGGAGGCCACGAGTTCAAGACCAGCCTGGCCAACATGGTGAAACCCTATCTCTACTAAAAATACAAAAATTAGCCGGGAATGGTGGCACATGCCTGTAATCCCAGCTACTTGGGAGGCTGAGGCAGGAGAACTGCTAGAACTTGAGAGGCAGAGGCTGCAGTGAGCCAAGATTGTGCCATTGAACTCCATTCTTGGCGACAGAGTAAGACTCTGACTCTAAACAAAACAAAAACAAAAACAAAAACAAATATATACAGTCAAGCATCAGTATCAGCAGTGGCCAGAGGGTGGGCTGGAGGAGAGGGATGAGTGGACAGAGCCCAGAAAATCAGGGCAGTGGAACTATCTTGTATGACGTCGAATGGTGGGTGCACATCCCCACTCATCTGTCTAAACCCACAGAATGTACAAGCCAAGGGTGAACCCCCATGTAAACATGGATTTGGGGAGATGGTGTGCCAGCCAGCTTTCCTCAGCTGTAACAAATGTACCACCCTCCATAGGAGGTTGACAGCTGGGGAAGCTGTGCGAGTGTGGGGACAGGGATGTGCAGGAACTCGGTACTTTCTGCTCAATGTTGCTATGAACCTAAAACTGTCTGAAAAAATTAAGTCTATTTAAAAACAACAAAACATGGCCAGGAATGGTGGCTTGTGCCTGTAATTCCAGTACTTTGGGAGGCTAAGGAGGGTGGGTCACTCAAGTGCCATCCTGGGCAACATGGCAAAATCCCATCTCTGCAAAAAATAAAAGTTAGATGGACATGGTGGCACACACTTGTAGTCCCAGCTACTCAGAAGGCTGACGTGGGAGGATCCCTTGAGCCCTGGGAGGTCAAGGCTGCAGTGAGCTAGGACTGAACCACTGTGCTCCAGCCTGGATGACACATGAGATCCTGCCACAAAAAAAAGAATAAAACCCAAGGGTGGGATGGACCCTGAGCCAGCAGCAGCAGCCATTCCTGGGTAGGTCTGTGGGCAATGTGGCTTTGCTTCTCCATGCTCCAAAGAGACAAGCATCAGCCATCCACCAGAAACAACCACATCCTCAGGGTGCCCTTACTTGATCTCTGGCCAATGAACCAAGACAAAGTGAGCAGAGACAATGTGCCCAACACCAGGTCTAGGATGGCAGGTCCCACCCCTGCCAGTGCCCAGTGTGCCCCATTTGAAGGTGACCACAGGGAGTGTGCCCAGAGGGTGGCTCTCAGCGACGAGAGGGAAACCACACCAGCTTGGATGACTCAGTTCCTATCCCAGCCAGTTGGACACAAGGGCTGGCACACCTATTGCATTTTGTCGACCCTTCTCAGCAGAGAAAGGGGATGATGCCCAGAATGTCCTCTGAGGAGCCTCCTCCCACTCCTGGTCCATGTAAAATGGTACTCACTCCGTCACCTGCTTCTATGGGGGAGTGGGAAACCCCCTTCCCCTTGGCCGCAGCAACTGATTGAGAAACAGGCAGTTCACCTGAGCTGGGCATGAGAGTGACCCCACGACACAGGGAGAACAAGCCTCGCTTTGCCTTCCAGGGGTCTTCATCCAGCAGAAGAGGGAAATGACAGATGGGCAGCTGCCTGCTCCCCCACCATGGTGCTCTGCAGCCTTGGGAGCCTCAGGTGCACCGAGGGGCCATGCTTCCCAGAGTAACGTCGTTCCTAAGCGAGTACCATCTCCACCTTCCAGAGGGGCTGTGACAAGGTCAACAAGAATGAGGGTACGGAAGTCTCAAACCAAACGCACCCTCTTCCCTGCAGAGGCCAACCATGCCCAGCTGCTATCACCAAGCCCTGCTCCCCGCACCCCATGGGGACAGGAGAAGAGGGGCATCACATGGAACAGCTCTCCAAACGGACCCTTCAAGCAGCTGTCTCCAGTGCATCTAGTGAGAACCAAACCGACACAAGGAACGTGGGAACTGCTATTCCCTTTAGACTTATGAGAAAACTGAGGCCCCAGAAGGCTGGTCTGTCCCAGGTTACAGGCGCTAAGCGGCAGCTTTGCGAACACATCCTGTGTCTGCAGAGGGCCCGAGCCCAGCCTCATATGACTCACCCTTCACCAGCAAAGCCTGGGTGTGGGTGAACTTTTCCTGGCAGGCTGGGACTCCAAGGTGCTGGCAGCCAGCCCAGTAAAGGTTCCCACGTGCCTGGGGCAGATGCCTTGCTTTACCTGCACGTCCCCCATCCCTAGGCGCCTGGGCAGAGCCCAGACCCCCTGCCACCTCCCGAGAAGGTATCGGGGCATTAGTCTGGAGTGGGGAGGATCCACTGTGCCTCATGGAAAGGGCTAGAAAATGTGCAGGAGCAGGGCCCCCACATGGAGCATGATTCACATTCCTTCCCCGAGTTTCATAACAGAGGCTGCTGGTTTCCTTAAATGGGGAATTTGCGAGCCAGTCGGTGACCAGAGATTGGCTGGCATGGACGTGCTCTTGCAAAGTCTCAAACGCTACCACAAGGCCAACCGAATTCCACGGAGGAAAATCGACTTCCAGAGAAAAGGGCTGCAGCATGGCCTTCAAGCAGAGTCAGCTGCGGTTGTGGTTGTGTTATTTTAGGGAAGGGCCACTTTGCATTTTAAAGAGGGGGTTGGGTTTCACCCTGGCTTTATTTTGAGACCTGGGGGCCATTGCAGCCCCTCGTTGGGGCCTCCTCCCATGCTGGGCCTGTGTCTTTCTCAGGGGCCAGAGGGTCGTCCCCAGAGCCTGCTCTGCCACCCATGTGAGCACCCTGGAGCTGGGAGGGATGTGGCTTCCCTCAACCCTGCCTGGACGTCTGTGCGGAGCCACCTGCATTGCTGAAACCACAACCCAGTGGAGTCTCAGAGGGCCCCTCCTGGCTTTGGGGCTCTTGGTCAAGAAAATGGTCACATGCACACTGAGGTGGATGCTCGGACCCAGAGACCCTTCCTGATGATAGCCGGGGCAGGGACCCCTCCTCCGAGAAAGGACCCTGGTGCAGGACAGCACTTCGGGAGGGCACAGCAGATGACAAGGGCTCCAGCAGGGCCAGGAGGAAGGCCAAGATGCTCCTCGCAACTTTGCACCCTTGGCCAGGATGGAGGACAAAACCCACCCCTCCTCTGTCCCCACTCTCAGGACAGCAGTCCTGCCCCGGGACTCAGCACCCACTCTTACGCCTGAGGACCACTATTCAAACCAGTATTTGGCGTGCAGGGGGTGCTGCCCACAGGTGCTGTGACAGGCTGGAGTCCTCTCCTTCCCTGGCAACACAAAGCCTAAGGAGAGGTAAGACTACAGCTGGCATCATCAGCACCATTGCATCTGATGAATGGGAGCCTGTATCCCACTGTTTTCACTCTCTCATTCATCAGGCAAAGGACTGGGGCAAAGGGAGGGTATGGGGAGAGGCCCAGGAATCAACACCAAGGTCAACTTTGCCCCAGGGGCTGGGGTGGGAGTGAACAGCCACAGGTGTGATCCTGGGGAAGGCTTCTGGGAGATAATTCAGAGGCAAGCAGGGAAAGAAACCATTTCAAATAGTTAAGAAAAGCCAGAGCCAAACAGGGATGGTCAACTCCCAGAGATGGTGCAGGCAAAGCCAGCCCAGATCTGAGCACAGGGACGACTGCTCCCAACCAAGGGCCTGGCATCTCCCAACCAAGCGCCTCACATCTCCCAACCAAGCGCCAAGTACCTCTCAACCAAGCATCAAGCACCTCCCAATCAAGCACCTAGCACCTGTCAACTGGACACCAACTACTCCCAACCAAGTGCCAAGCACCTCCCAACGAAGTACCAATTACCTCCAAACCAAGCACCTAGCACCTCCCAATGAGCAACATGCACCTTCCAACAGAGCACCTAGCACCTCCCAACTGATCACCTCTCAACCCAGTACCGAGCACCTCCCAACCAACATGGCAAAAGCCATGAGGAAGTGAAAAGAAACTTTTTCTTCTTGTGGGCATGGAGACTGTACTTCTGGAGGTGAGAGAAGGGCATTTCTGCTATCACGACAGTGAATGCTTGCTGAACCCACAAACTGTTCTTGGTGTTTTCCACATGACATGCAGCACGGTCACACCTCTGTACAGACAGGGACACCGAGGCACAGAGGGACACCAAGGTACAGAGAAGCACTGGGCCATCCTTAACTCATCTTTCTATCGAACCCACATGCAGAGTGCCAGCAAATCCAGCTGGCTTTACCTTCAGAACAGATCCTGAATCTCATCACTCCTCACCTTCAGAAGTGAGGGGTCCCCATTGCTGTCAGGATCCCAGTAATAACTGTGGACAGGGCTCCTGCCGCCACCCCATGGCTCACTCTTGCTCCAGCCACTGGGGGGATGCCCTCAAGCATAAGTCAGACCTGGTACCTCCTCCGCTGAAGATCTAATGTGTCCTCTTCCCACACCTTGGGCCCCATTCCCCCTACATTCTGCTACAGCCCCTCAAACAGGTCCAGCTCCAAACTACCCCAGGTCTTTTGCACTGCCTATTCCCTCTGCTGGACCGTGCTTCCCCACACAGCCACAAGATTCTCAGCCTCATCTGCTTCCAGTCTTGGCTCAAAGGTCACCAAGAAGCCTTCCCAGCACTGGAGCTCTGATGGAAGCCCCTCACCACAGCCACCAGGCACTGCTTTCTCCCCTACACATGCGTCCCTCTCGAATACTATTCACTTACCATCTCCTCCCATCCACTGAAAGGGCCAGAGACTGGGCTATGCCCACTGTGTGGGGAGCAGGACTGAGGCATAAGGGCTCATAAATGCAGGTGGATGCCTGGTTGGGAGGTGAGGGAGCTGCAGCAATCCAGGCTGGGAGGGAAGGCAAAGACGGAGGAGCCCAGGTCCCAGCGACATGACAGCCACGGCAGCTGCTGGCTGTGGGCCTGCTTCGGGTGATGGCTCCAGCAGGCTGCTATCTTCAGCCTCTCCCACCACTGCAGATGCCCCCTCCTAGCCAGAGAATCTGCTACACCAGCCGACCCTTGCAGAAAGGTCAGTAATCCCATAGCTCCTGGAGCCACAGTGCAGAGGGAGAGGGCTGAGAGGGCGACGGGTTCACCAGGTGGAACAGAAGCTGCCCCAAGGGTCAGCTGGCTTCCGGGCAGCTGCATGTGGCCAGCCCACTCAAAGTGCAGCAAGGGCACAAGAGGGGCTCTGGTGATGAGTGGCTACCCAGCATGGCACCCCGGGAGCACTTCTCAGGTGGTGGGGGCACGAAGCTGCCCTGGCCTGACCTCAGGGACTCAATATACTTGGGCCATAAATTCCACCTCATCCCCGCCTGCTGGTACCCCATACTTACACATGGCCTGGTTCAGATGCAGACCCTCCCTCACACATACTCACACAGGCATTCACATGCACAGGTAATCACATACGCGCATTCACATGCACACACATACAAATACCTGCTCATAGGCATACACACACAGGCTTACACCCTCCCATTCCCACACTCAGTTGCTCAGACACACACACACCCCTGGCTTTCACACAAATCCACTGGCCTCTGAAAGGCTCCAGCTCTTCCCATATGTCAGAAGCCAGTCCATGGCTTCCTAAGTCACCACACAGAGCAAAGAGGTGAACTCAGCCACCACGGCACTCTGCTTCCCGAGCTCCCAAACACCAGCCTTGGTGAGGATAGACCCTCGCCCCACACCCTCATTCCTATGACCCTGGGCAGGCCCAGATGAAGGGTGTCCACAGGGTCTGGCAACTGGCCCCTCCCAGCCCAGCTCCTGCAGCCAGTGCCATGGGAGTCACGGGGAGGTAACTGCAAAGGGCAATAGCAAGTTGGTGACCCCAGAACTAGAGCCTACTTCAGAGGTTGGACAGTGTCCCACAGGACACAGCCAAGGGAAGGGTTGCCAGAGCCCTGACTTCAGGGAGGAGTGTAGGCGGGCTCCTGTGGCAGGTCTGGGTGCATGACCACCCACTTCTGGACTTTCTAACTTAGAAGATCTAGGTCAGGCTGGGTGCAGTGGCTCACGCCTGTAATCTCAGCACTTTGGGAGGCCAAGGCGGGTAGATCACTTGTGGTTGGGAGTTTGAGACCAGCCTGGCCAACATGGCAAAACCCCGTCTCTACTAAAAATACAAAAATTAGCTGGGTGTGGTGGTGCACATCTGTAATCCCAGCTACTTGGGGTGCGGCTGAGGCAGGAGAATCGCTTGAATGCTTGAACCCAGGAGGTGGAGGCTGCAGTGAGTTGAGATCGCACCATTGCACTGCAGCCTGGGCAACAAGAGCAAGACTCTGTCTCAAAAAAATAAAAAAATATCTAGGCCGGCCCCTCATCCAGTGAGGTCCAAGATGGAACTGCTGAGAGGCTGTGGTGACACTGAATGAACTAACAGGCAAAGGGCTTTCAACAGAGCCTGGGGGGTAAAAAAGAGGCTGCTGTGTTCTAGTCAAGACATCTGCCAACCAGCTCTGACACTGACCAGCATGAAATCTGACAGGTGCAACCAGGGCCAGGGCTCAGCACAGCCCAGGTAAGGGTGTGTGTCCAGGCCCCAGAGTCACTCCCAGGCTTCAAGAGGAGGGACAAGGGGGGAACAAGGGGCATCCAAGCAAACTGTTCCCTCTGCTCATTAGTGTGGGGTGAGCCTAGCCTAGCTGACCAGTGGAGCTGGGCCACTCCCCCCTCACACTCTCCCCCTGAACTTTGACTCCAAGGAGGTTCTTAGCTTTCCCAACACTCACCCTCTCCCGACCTGGGATCACGGCCAGTCCCTGAGACTTAAAGGGCCCAAATGAACTCAGCCAGACCAGGTGCAGAGGAGGACACAGGGCAGCTTCCAGAATGGACTCGAGAACACTCCCAGCAGGTTCTGCTTCCAGACCAGGAGCTGCACTTTTTCAGCTAATGGAGTTGGAAAGCCAGGAAAGGAGCAATTCCAACCTGCCTGAGAACCCACACTTCCCAGGCTGCCCACCACACACACAGCAAAGATGTGTTTAACCATTCCAACCCATGGCCAGCCACATCAGTTGCCTCACACAAGCAAGTGTAAAAAAGAAACATAACTATGGGCTCACGCCTGTAATCCCAGAACTGTGAGAGGCCGAGGCAGCCAGATCACCCAAGGTCAGGAGTTCGAGACCAGCCTGGCCAACACAGCAAAACACCATCTCTACTACCAATACAAAAAGGAGCCGGGGGTGGTGGTGGGCACCTGTAATCTCAGCTACTTGGCAGGCTGAAGCAGGAGAATTGCTTGAATTCAGGAGGCGGAGGTTGCAGTAAGCTGAGATTATGTCACTACACTCCAGCCTGGGTGACAAGAGGCAAACTCTGTCTCAATGTAGAAAACAAAAACAAAGAAAGAAACGTAACTATGGAATCTCAAGGAGAAGTAATTCTCTCAGCAACAACAAATCCTGAAAGCTGAGCTCTTTTTATTTTTTTGAGACAGGGTCTCCTCACTTTGTCACCCAGGCTAGAGTGCAGTGGTGGGATCACAGCTCATTGTAGCCTCGATCTCCTAGGCTCAAATGATCCTGCTACCTCCACTTCCCAAGGAGCTGGGATCACAGGTGTGCACCACCATGCCCGGCTAATTTTTGTATTTTTTTTTTTTTGTAGAAATGGGGTCTCACCATGTTGCACAGGCTGGTTTCGAACTCTTGGACTCCAGTGGTCTGCCAGCCTTGGCCTCCCAGAGTGCTGGGATTACAGGAGTGAGCCACTGCGCCCCACTGGAACTCATTTTAAGAGTCTCATCTTTTTTCTGAAAAATAACTTGAGCTCACATAAATTCAAGAGAGGAACAGTGACACTCCCCGCCCCCTGGACCCAGGTGGAGTCACAGCAGGGTTTACCTGTGAGCGGGGTTCAAATCAATGGCCCTCGGCTGGTCAAGGTCCTGCCAGAAAAGGACCTTCCGAGACGTGCCATTGAGGTTGGCCACCTTGATGTGGTTGGTCTCTGAGTCTGTCCAGTACAGCTTATTGCCCATCCAGTCACAGGTCAGCCCATTGAGTGAGATCAGGCCAGAGATGACCACGTTCTGGACGGCGATGCCCATGTGGTTCAGGTAGGTCTGCTTGATGGCCTCCTCACTCCCGTCTGTCCAGTACATGGCTCCCTTGGAGAACTGGAAGTCCACTGCAGCTGCATCCTCCAGGTTGCTGACCACAATGGTGGTCTCCAGCTTGACTCTGCCGGCATCCACCAGCCATACATTCCGGCAGTTTGCAAACAGCAGGAGTGGTGAGGCTGTGGGGCAGAAGCAAACCGTGAGGGCCACTGACTGAGTTGGCGGGACACACACAGCCCTGGGACAGGGTGCTATGCCCAGAGCACTCCTGGTACCACCCCCCCACCCATGCGCAAGACCTCTAGTTCCTTCCTTCCACCCCAAGGCGCTGTCAGGAAGCTGCCTGGGCAGCCCTGGCCTGCACCATTCAGAGCTTCCTGTGATGCAGCAAACAGCCTTCTTACGCACTCAGTGACAGCAACTGTTTGTTTAGCAACTACTATGTCTGTCCCCCCAGGTGCAGGTGACCCTTCCTGCCATGCCCACCACCTCCCACATCATCCTCCAGAGGCTGCAGGGGCCCTGCCCTGTTCTGCAGAGAAGCCACACCCTCTTTGTTGGTCTGACACCAGGAAGGGGGACATGAAGGCACAGTCCTGGCCATGCTGCCCACTACAGACCCAGCCACACTTTCTGAGGGGTTCAGGGCCCAGGCCAGACAGATCCTCGAGATTCCATTACAAGTCTCTGACCACTGTCCAAGCTCAGGCCCCTCTCCTTGGACTGTGGCCTCAGCTTCTCGTCCACTCCGGTATTCCATTATTTCTCCCACCCTGATTTCATACATTCCTAAAATGAACACATTTAAAGGGTCACTCTGGAATGCCACCCCTTGGCTCGGACCCCTTCAGCAGCTCCCTGTGCCAGTGCCGTGCAGAACAAGGTCAGACTCCCCAGCCTGGCCTCCAAGGCCTTGGCCTCTGGCCTTACCTATGCTTCTCTGCAATCCCCTACTCCAAGCATGCCTGATCTGCCTGCAGCTGCGCTGGCCCCTCATCTCCCTCCGACCCCAGCCCTCAGTTCTTCCTGTGCAACAGGCCTTGTCTCACAGACAAGGGTCTCATTCCCACAACGGGCCAAATGAGAATCAGGAGAGGCCTCGAGACCACCGCCCTACCAGATGCTTCAGATGTCACCCCAGGAGGGCCCAGCAACCCCCATCACAGACTCAGAGGGACTAAGAAGCCACACAAGGTATGAACACAAGATGTGGACATGAGGAGGTAAAGACCTCCAGGGAGCTCCATGCCTGCTGCCAGCAGGGCTAGGCTGGGCTGGCCACGAACACCCCCAAAAAACATCTGAGGCCTTGGCTCAAAACAGCCGACATTCCTCATGGAAACTGCAGACCCCTAGGTCCTCCTGTGCAGATGGGGGAGCCCAGCCAACCCCTCACTCCCACCTCCACCAAGAAAGAGAAAACCAAAACAAACTGAACTCCGGCAATGACAATCACAGAACTGAACCCTATATTTAGTTCAGTCAGTTTCATTTCAGCAGGGGAAAGATTGGCAGCCTCCATGAGGGTCCCTGGAAGCACCCAGGACCAAAGCATGGCCAGCAGACCCCAGGGCAGTGGGGTAGATGGTTGTGAGCATGGGCCTCACTCCCAAGACCAGCACTAGCTGAAATCCTGCCCCACCTCCCCTTTCCCAGGGGACATGCTCTGCAGGATGGGAGGACACACAGCAGACCTGAGGCCATGGGAACAACAGCGGGGACTCCACCACCCCAACCCCCATACTGTCATCACCTTAGGTCTGCCGTTCTTCATGGCAATGAGGGACATTGTGAAAACCCAACAACAGGAAAGCACAGGCAACAAATAAAACAAAGAAAAACTGGACTTCACGGGAAGTTAAAGATTTTGTGCATCAAAAGACACTATCAAGAGGGTATAAAGGCAACCCACAGAATGAGAGAAAATACTTTCAAATTGAAGCTCTACTAAAAGATTAGTATCCATAAAATAGGGAGAACTCCTAAAACTCAACAATGAGAAAACAGCAAACCCAACTCGAAAATGGGCAAACACCTTGAACAGATATTTCTCCAAAGACGACATACAGATGGCCAATAAACACATCAAAACGGGCTTAGAATTCCCTTAATCATCAGGGAAATGCAAATAAAAACTAGGATAAGACACCACCTTGCACTGCTTAGGATGTCTATTATAAAAAAAAAAAAAAAAAAAAAAAAAAAAACAAGCGTTGGTGAGACAAGGAGCAACTGGAACCCTCATGCATCATCAGCAAAAACGTAAAATGGTGCAGCTACTATGGAAAACAGCATGGCAGTTCCCCAAAAACTTCAACACAGAATTACCACATGACCCAGCAATTCCATTTCAGAGTACATACTCAAAAGATTTGAAAACAGGGACACAGTAAGATATCCGTACATCTTCGATCATGGCACCGTCCTTCCCAAAAGCTAAAACATGGAAGCAGCCAGGCGTGGTGGCTCACACCTATAATCTCAGCACTTTGCGAGTCTGAGGTGGGTGGATCACCTGAGGTCGGGAGTTGGAAACCAGCCTGGCCAACATGGTGAAACCCTGTCTCTACTAAAAATACAAAAATTAGTGAAGGATGGTGGCAGGCACCTGTAATCCCAGCTAACTTGGGAGGCTGAGGCAGGAGAATCACCTGAACCTGGGAGGTGGAGGTTGCAGTGAGCCAAGGTTGGGCCACTGCACTCCAGCCTGGGCAACAAGAGCGAAATTCCATATTAAAAAAACAAAAACAAAAACAAAACAAGGAAGCAACCCAAGTGTCTACTGAGGGATGAATAGCGAGGCAAAATGTGCTCCATATACAAGTATTATTCAGTCTTAAAAAGGAAAAAGATTCTGGCCAGGCACAGTGGCTCATGCCTATAATCCCAGCACTTTAGGAGGCTGAGGCAGGTGGATCGCTGAGGTCAGGAATTCAAGACCAGCCTGGACAACATGGGGAAATCCCATCTCTACTAAGAATACAAAAATTGGCCAGGTGTGGTAGTGGGCACCTGTAATCCCTGTAATCCCGAGTAGGCTGAGGCAGGAGAATCAGTTGAACCCAAGAGATGGAGGTTGCAGTGAGCTGAGATCACGCTACTGCACTCCAGCCTGGGTGACAGAGTGAGACTCCATCTCGAAAAAGAAAAAGGAAAAAAGAAAAATAAATTAAAAATGAGATGTTACAACTGCAGCAGAACTGGACATTCTGACCTCTCACAAGAGAAAATGGCCACAGCTAAGGCATTTATCTTCAAATCTCACCCCTGGCCTACCCCAAAGAGGTCCAAACAGATAATGAAGAAAATCAGGGTCAGAGGTGACAACTCTCTGCAGCTCACAGGCAGGGCCACCCAGGCCCCACCCCTGCCTGGGCTTCAGGCAACATCCCTCGGGCAGGGGAAGGCAGCCGACCTGGAACACCAGCTGAGGGGTCTGCATTTCACCTGCACCACTCGGCCTGCAGGCACCCCAACTCCAAGACACTGAGTTCCCTCCACTCAGGTAGGCTGTAAGGGAAGATCCCAGGTCCCTGTCCCCAGGCTCTGGGCACATTCAGGGGAGTGCAGGGCCCGCTACCAGGAGGTCTGGCCAACAGGTGCACCAAAGGATCAGACGCCAGTCACAAGGGGGTCTGCAGGAGTGCAGGAATCACGCACAGGATGCAGGAGCAACTGGGGCCTTCAGAGATGGAAGCAGCATTGAGGCCTGGGGGCAGGAGGGGCCTTCGCAGGGAAGAGAGCTGTGTGTAAGACCCAGAGGGCATTGGTGGCACAAGCAGATGGAACCATCACCAACAAGGACAACTGCAGCACAACCAAGCCAGGTTGCCCTCGACAGTGTGCTCCCACTCATCATCCTGCCCACTGGAGCAGGATTACTGATACTCCCAATTTGTGAATGAGTCCAACTGTGCCCCATGCTCCAGCTGCCCCTGTGGTGAGGGCCCCCGGCTTGTCCCCACTCATCCAGTGAAGGTGTGACCCACCCAGGCACACTGTAATTCCATGCTTCTTGGGGTCACAGGCCCTTTGAGAAACTGGTACCCCTCCTCAGACACACACACCCAGGCACACACACAATGTCCCCCAGGCCCCATGAAGTCCCCCTACCAGGGTGTACCCAGCTCTGGCCCGAGAGTCCCCTGCTAACACAGGCACAGAGTGGGACCAGACATGGAACTTTCTACCCTAAATTAGCCTACTTGGACATCAATGACACAGATTGTCTCAGGAGGCAGCAAGCCCCACCGCCAAGGGTGTTCAAGCAGGTGGGGGACTGGGCAGTCAGGACTGCACATCGCCAGGCAGATGCTAACGCCAGTGTCTCTGATGCTGGAGGGTCCCACTGACAAGAGGCCTCTCCTGGGTTGTATCATCCAGGCAGGAGGGGAACCCGGGTAAAGGCAGGCACATCTGCCCCGAGGGGCAGTCCACAGTGCCAGTGGCCCAGTAAACCCTTCCCCACTATAACAGGAGGTCCCAGTAGGAGGCCCTGGCCAGCCAAAAGGAGGGAGGCAGGAGATCTTGGAAACCCTGGGTACAGAAGCCCTAGCTCTGCCCTGCTCTTTCTCCCCAAACTGGAAAGACCACATTTCACCACAGTTTACACTCTCGGCTGTTCAGGTGCATTCTTCAAAGGCCAGAGATGGGGGTGTTTTTTTAATTTCCTGTGCTTTTCCCAACCCACACTTGGGGAGGCTGGGAGAGCTGGGCAGCGACACAGGCCCTGGGCACATCTGTGTGCACAGCCAGGGCGAGGCACGCCGTGGTAGGCAGGCCCTTTCCAGGAGCTGCTCTGGCTTCTAAGATGCTTGGAAACAACCACACACTCAATTCCTAAGTTTAAGAGGAACCCCCATCACTCCCCTGCCACCTGGGGAACTGGCTTTCCTTTGGAAGGACCTGGCAGTGGCCCCAGGGTCCTCAGCAAGTGGGAGGGCTCTGTGTGGGTGGCCCCTGCCCTTCCCCATTAGGCAGAGATGGCACCTCCTCCTCTGCTCCCCCTCCTCCCCACCAGGGCCTGTGGAGCCCTGGGTGATGGGGGCAGCATGTCATTGAAGGGCCCTGTGCCAAGGCCCTACAGACCCCTCTTCTCCAAAGGGGAAAGAAACCCAGAGAGAGAAAACCCAGCCCTTGGTGGGGAGGATGGAGAACATGGCAGGAACAGAACCTGATGGGAGGGAGAGAGACGTGCCAAGTAGCAGAGTAGAAGGGCTGGCTTGGTAGCTCACGCCTATAATCCCAGCACTTTCCGAGGACAGAGAATCATCTCAGGCCAGGAGTTCAAGACCAGCCTGGGCAACAGAGCAAGACCCCATCTCTATGAAAACTTCTTTTAAAGCTTAAAAAAACAAGCAAAGAGGACAGTTTAGGAGAGACGTCTGTAGAAGCAGCACGCAAAGGAGGAGACACAATACAGGCACCAGGAGGGGCTGGCCATGTGCACTCACTCTGCCGGCCGGCCCATACAGGCATTCAGGCCACAGGCCCGAATGGTTCCGTATTCCCGTGGGAGGTAACAGACAAGCAATGAACACAGCCAATAAGGACATCTTAGTAATGTTAGATCCTTAACGATACAGATCAGGGAAAAAGCGCAGGGTGAAGAGGCGGGGGGCTTTGTGCTACGTGAAACGGTGAGAGCAGGACTTCCTGGGAGAGAGGGAGCCAGCAGGCCCGGGCAAAGGTCCTGGGGTGGGAGCACATGGGAACAGAGTGTAGGGGGAGCATGGCGGGTGCTAGTCCTCTGAGCTCCTTCCCAACAGGCTATGTGTCCATATGCCCAAAGTCTCTCATTTCACAGACCCCTGCATGTCAGGGGTCACAGCTACACAGCCCCCAATACCTTCAGAAAGGTGCCTTGGCCTGCCCCAGGTCATTCCACCCAGTGATGACCTGCTGACCTCTGGCCAGAGCTCTGGGCAGTGTAATTTGAGCAGGAGGAGAAGGGAGGGCAACAGACCTGGGGCGCCGAGGGAGGCACAGGCTGCGGCAGACACCTGAGGCTGCACTTTGGCGCCTTCGTCCTGGGTTTGGGTGAGGGGTGGACAGGTTCAGGACTGGAGCAGCAGGGCCAGCCACCGTCAAACCCCAGCACCCGCCAGATCACCACGAAAAACAGAATGTCATCTGCAGCCCAGACTGCAGAACAAAACTTTCAGAAAACACGGTGGTAACTGTTGCATCAGGAACATAAAATAATTACACCCTCGCTCCAGGGATCACCCCTGCAGGAATCTGTCCCAAGAAACACCAGCAAGAAGGAAAACATCTTAGTCACAATATTTGCTGAGGCCTTATTTTTAAAAGCAAAGAAAATAAAAAACAATAAATGATCTCCAACGGCAGGGGTAACTAGACTATTGTCTCAGTGGAAAGCCTGCACCTATTAAAGTAGGAAGAAACTGACTGTGGCCACATCAAACATGTTTGACATGTCAAAACCAAAAACCACACACATGCAGAATAACTGTGAACCATGATTCTATTAGAATGAATGGTGGTTATGAGAAAGCACCAGCAGAGACGAAGATTGAGAAAGGAAAGGTGGCCTCATTAGATAGATGAGTCTCCGGGTAATATACTGGTAATACTGGTAAATATATACTTTTCACTATATTTTTTAACTTCAAATTCCATTTATGTTCCTATGAAGCTATCTGTGCAAATATTTTTTTCAGGACCATATATCACAAGGACAAAAGGGCCAGGTCAGCTCTCCAGCTCAGAATGACCAGCTCAGGGCAGACAGCAGACTCCAGGGTTAGCAGCCTGGCTGAGACCCGGCCCTCGAGAATCCCTCAACCCCCGACCTCAACATCCTGTCTGTGAAATGGGGATAATTATTACTGCACCTCCACATCAGAAAGTGAGATGCTTAAACAGGATGCTTCATAGAAAAGTGCTCAAAAGGTAACAGCCAGGCAGGAGTAGGTTTTCATTAATGAAATGCTGCCTTCATCCAGCCCCGGGCCAGCTGCAATGCAAAGCATATGGCATTGACTCAGACTCAGGGCCCTGGATTGAAAGCCCGGCCAGGCCTCCAACTCTGAGATTCAGGGCAGGATTTCCCATCTCACAGAGCCTCAGTTTCCTCATTTATAAAGCAGGAAGTGATAACTGCTTTTATTTTATTTTATTTTTTTGAGATGGAGTTTCACTCTCATTGCCTGTCTCTACT
>PVKV010008318.1:72807-88943 GCA_004027835.1 Alouatta palliata
AAAAAAAAAAAAAAAAAAAAAAAAAAAAAAAAAGCTGGGAACTGTGGCTCACACCTGTAATCCCAACACTTTGGGAGGCCTAGGCGGGTGGATCACCTGAGGTCAGGAGTTGGAAACCAGCCTGGGCAACATGGCAAAACCCCATCTCTACTACAAATACAAAAACCAACCAGGCATGGTGGCACATGCCTGTAATCCCAGCTATTCGGGAGGCTGAGGCAGGAGAATTGCTTGAATCTGAGGCAGAGGTTGCAGTGAGCTGACATTGCACCACTGTACTCCAGCCTGGGTGACAGAGCAAGACTCCATCTCAAAAAAAAAAAAAAAACAACCATGAGTAATGTTATATGAACTTCTTCCCAATGGAAATGCAGGTCATTGTTTAAAAGGCACCATGCACACTGGGCAGGCTGGCTTACCCTGAGACCATCTTCTTTTGTGTGGTTTCCCAGTTGGTTAAATCGAGTATAGAATACTTTCTTTAACCCCGGGTTCAAGCAGCCCTGCTTGGCACAAACTCAGTACAACCCACAATCTACTGTGGGTTCTCGACACTACTAGGGGAATGTGAGGGGGCAATTCACATCTATAGAGGGCGCATGTCTGCCACTCTCAGGAAGCCCCACCTCTAGCAAGTCAGTGTCAGAGAAAGGCCAGCTTGTGCCCACTCCAGCCTTGAGTACCAGGACCTGTCATCAGTCCCCACCAGAGCAGAATCAGGAGTTTGAAACCCCAAGTGCCAACAATCTCATTTTAACCCATGTAAGCATATCCAATGTTTACATATAGAATTCATAACAGATGTCCAGGCTTCCATTCCAATAGCTGTATTTTACACTGTTCATTTACATGGTTACACCAAACAAGACTCAATTCAAGGTAACCCAATCCTTTGCTACTATACCAAAATAAGCAGCATTTTTCAGCCCATGCCTTATTTATATTCACCAAGCATTACACTGGACCTCCAACCGTTCATCGGAGTAAGCTGCAGCCTGGACACAGACTAGGGGTTAAACTGTCAGGAATGACCCTGTGTCCAGTGCCAGCACGATGGGAGAGATCAAGAAACGGAAGGCATCAGGGTCCACAGTCCAGGAGCCCACATGCTAGTTGTGCAGGATATACACACACATACACATGTACATTCGCACACACACAATCACCCAAGAAAAGGTGGAATGAACACAGGGACAGGTAGTGCTTATATCCCGGGGATGAATGAGCTGACTGCGGGTGAACCAGGCAGGCTTCCCAAATGAAGAAGACCTACCTGGCTGTGGGTGGAGCAGGCAGGCTTCCTAGACAGGAAAGATCTGGCTGTGGGTAGAATAGGTAGGCTTCCTGGAAGAGGAAGAGCTGGCTGTGGGTGGACCACGCAAGCTTCCTAGAGGAAGAAGAGCTGGCTGTGCATGGAGGAGGCTTCCTAGAGGAGGAAGAACTGACTATGGGTAGACCTGGCTGTGAGTGGACCAGGCAGGATTCTTGAAGAAGGAAGACCTGGCTGTGGGTGACTAGGCAGGCTTTCTAGACAGGGAAGATGTGGCTATGGGTAGAGTAGGCAGCCTTCCAAGAGAAAGAAGAGCTGACTGTGGGTAGACCTGGCTGTGGGTGGACCAGGCAGGCTTCCTGGAGGAGGAAGAGCTGGAGCATCAAAGGACAAACATGACTTGGTGAATGCTGAGCATGCCCAGGCCTGATCCCAAGATGCAGTTATGCACTCAAGTTAGTTAATTCTACTCACAATGCCTCACAAACAAC
Source organism: Alouatta palliata (assembly GCA_004027835.1). Taxonomy (NCBI): domain Eukaryota; kingdom Metazoa; phylum Chordata; class Mammalia; order Primates; family Atelidae; genus Alouatta; species Alouatta palliata. The sequence goes on from PVKV010008318.1 coordinate 74,569, forward strand.
TTCCCTGACACCTTACACAGCTCTGGGCACCTTCTAGCTTTTGTTTCTCAAAGCAGGTATTCACACTACCACCCTGCGCACCTCTCACACCCCAACTGAGGGACAGGAGTTCTGCCAGATGCCAAACTGTGCTTTCTAGGGGCAATTTTGCTGTGTAAAATGTCCCCTGCACATATGCTGAAGTGTTGTGGAGTGCTCCTAGGTGCATGAAGCTGCCCCCATGCCTCACAGAGAGAACGTGCATGTTACAGGATTCACTCAGATATGAGTTATTGCGTAGTCGGCTGTGAATGTAATACTAATGAATCAACAACATACAGTAAATAAGGTGCTTTTTAGAGACAGGGTCTCACTCTGTCACTCAGGCTTAAGAAAGCAGTGGTGTGACCATGGCTCACTGCAGCCTCAACCTTTTGGGCTCAAGTGATCCTCCCACCTTGGCCTCCCAAAGTGCTGGGATTACAGGTGTCGGCAACTGTGCTCAGCCTAAATAAGGTGTCTTTAAATAGAAAAACACATAAGATAAGGTTATAGGTGTGGTGGCTCATGCCTGTAATCCCAACACTTTGGGAGGCTGAGGTGAGAGGATTGCTTGAGGCCAGGAGTTTGAGACCAGCCTGGGCAACACGGCAAGACCTCATCTCTATAAATATATGTATTTTTAAATTAGACGGTGGTGCAAGCCTGTGGTCCCAGCTACTTGGGAGGCTGAGGTGGGAAGATGGCCTGAGCCCAGAAGGTCAAGGCTGCAGTGACCCATGACTGTATCACTGCACTCCAACCTGGGGTGACACAGTAAGACACTGAATAAAAAAATAAAAAAAGACAAGGTCACGTATCAGTCAGTTGGCAAAAATGTTGTGACCTGAGGCTCACAGGAACCTAGCCCTGTGTTTCTCCTAGGAGCAATGGTTCAGTATTCAATAATGCAGTGTTCACAGTGACTTTATAGAGCACAACTACCAAGAATACCAAGAACCGACTGTACGTGTGTATACACACACTTTCATTTTATTTTTTGAGATGGAGTCCCGCTCTGTCGCCCAGGCTGGATTGCAATGGGGCAATCTCGGCTCACTGCAATCTCTGCCTCCCAGGTTCAAGTGATTCTCCTGCCTCAGCCTCCTGAGGACCTGGGATTACAGGTGCATGCCCCCACAACTAGGTAATTTCTGTATCTTTAGTAGAGACAGGGTTTCACCATGTTGGCCAGGCTGGTCTCGAACTCCTGACCTCATGATCTACCCACCTTGGCTTTTCAAAGTGCTGAGATAACAGGTGTGAGCCACCAAGCCTGGCTGCAACTTTTTGTATTTTTAGTAGATGGGGTTTCACCATGTTGGTCAGGCTGGTCTCGAATTTGTCACCTCAAGTGATCCGCCTGACTTGGCCTCCCAAAGTGCTGGGATTACAGGGTTGAGCCACTGTGCCTGACATGCTTCTTTAAATGCCAGGCACCAGCCAACATTTGTGCAGTGGGGCAGGAGGAAAGAACAGGAAGGAGAGGGCCGGCAATTCTGTTGATCAATCTGGTGGCAACGGCCATCGCGTCTCCGGTCTTCCGACATGTGAGCACCTACTTCAGTCCTCTTGAATGTCCTTCTGCAAAGTTTTATTATTTTTTGCATATGGGACTTGCACATTATTTCTCAGCTATAATCCTACATAGTTTATATAAAACTCAAACCATATTTAAATAATAAAACTAGCATGACGATAAAGTCTGTACATTTTCACAGACTTTATGATAAAACACGAAACTTCAGATACTTAGGGTGAGGCAGGGACAGGGTTGAAGGCTGCCTGGAAGCCTCTCCACCCCCAAGCCAGCATGTCCTGTCTCCCCTTCAAGAGGAAATGTGTGAAAAAGCACTGGTCCCCACAACGATGGGGACCAAGGAGAAATCTGCGTAACCGTCAAAAGTCCAAGTGAGCTGGTCCCCTCCATGCTGAGCACAGCAAAGTTCAGTCTCTCCAATTCCAAGAACCATACGCCTGTTTGCCAAGAATGAAGTTCAGGTGTCTACAAGTGGCTGAAAATACTCACTGCTGGGCCATTAACAGCGTTCTTGGCAAAGTCATCCCTCAGCTTCTCGTGGAAATTTCTTAAGGTAGAAGAAACAGGAAACACCCAGACTCGCTTTTATGCAGACAGTTCCATGAAGCCAGGGACCTTCCCCACCCCCACGTCTCTATCCCCTGCACGCAGCTCACGCTGTGTTCGACATCTACGCGTCTCTCCTACGGGGGTGGTGGTGGCCACTCAAACCCTCATGCAGCTACGATGACCACAACTTTGGCAACACGATTTCATGTTTTTCCTTGGGCTTTGACCTAAGTCGGTGACACAATTCTGCAGTTGTCTAAAGATTCAGAATGAGGGACTTGATATTTACAACAATAATAAAATCTTGGGTTTCCTTTAACCAAGCACATGTCTGCCTTTTATAGGAAGCTCTGCAAGCTCAAGCTGGAGTAGGGTGCCTGCTGACATCTCCAAGCACCCCAGGAATAGCTCTACTTCCTTACCTCCACCTTGGCTGAACTATCTATAAGCCCCCTAATTCCCCCAACATCCCTCCTTATGTTCCTCTATCCATCCCTCCATCCACCCAGGGACCTGCTCAGCCAGGAGGTCTCTCCTGTCCACCCCCCAGCCTGGTCTCAGCCCCCAAGGGCTCTCTACATGAATTCCACCTGCCAGAGTAGACCAAGTCTCTGATAGATCCCACCCTGACCACTCCATGCCTCTGGCCAGTCCCATCCCCCAAAAACTGGTCTCTATACCCAGCTGATGAATACTTGGCTGAATGTGACCTGGCCTCCAGGACCCAGGTGAAGCTCATGTCCTCCGTGAACCTGCCCAGCTCAGCCTGCCTCTGTGCCTTCTCTGGACAGAGCCCACACCTCACCTCCTCAGGGCAGGCATGGCTAACGCCACCCAATGGAACCTGGTGCAGAGCAGGGCTGCTACCTGCAGAGCAAGGCCGGGTGCTGGGGACGTGAGTCGCTGATGCCCACTGTGGATCCACCCCTCCCATTCCAGGTGCTGTCTCATCAAGAGCCACTGAGCTGCTAACATTTGCATGATAATAATGAATAAATACCACATTTTGCTTCGAATCCAGAATGGATGTGGCTAGGATTGGCATCCGACTGTTGGGAAAGGACAGTCTGCCTCTTCCCAAACCAAACTGGATCAGAAAAAGCTTTTCTTACAACCGCAAGAGTGGAGGAGCTCAGGGGCAGACAAAATGGAGCCTGGCTGCAGAAGGTGGGAGACTGGGGCCTCCAGAGGCGGGTGGGGAGAGAGGAGGCCTGGAGCTGCAGCCCTAAGGTCTGTGCGCATCCTGTGCTGCAGAATAACACGGCCTCTTCCAGCCTGGACCCCCACTTCCCTCTCCCAGCCCAGCCACCCACACAGCACCCCACTCCCCACACACGCCTCACATCTGCCCACTTCACATCCTGCCAGCTTGGCCTATCAGTGCAACCTGGAGCCTGCTATTGGCCTCTCAGCTCAGCCACCCCCATTCCTGTTGTCCCCTGGTCCCCCATCCAAATCTCTCTAATCCTAACGCACACGCACACACTCGCACACTCAGACTCAAATTCACACACACACACACACACACACATCCCGGAGGGAAATCATAATTAACTGAGGTCCAGGTAAGTTTCCTCAGCAGGGACCACATTTCAAAGGTCAGGGAAGCAGGCGAACAAGAAACATACAGGGGGCACATTTGGGGGTGGAACAGGAAATAAGAAATCACTTACAAAAGATAAAAGGAAAATGAGGTAGCTGGTTTCAGACCCCTCTGAGCACAGAGAATGAAACAGGCACCTGCTGATCTTCACTCAGCAGGGAGATGGGCCGGGCAGATCCCTGCTGCTCCACTGCAGAGTTGGGGGCTGTGGCTCTGACACCAAGGCCCTGGGACAGGCAGGGAGGCAGCTGTTCTGGTGCCTGTGCTCTGGGCAGGGCCTGGCCCCACAGGGGAACTGGCCCAGGGCTCTGCTTGGCTACTCTGGAAAGTTCTGGGAGACAAGCAAAGGACTTCCTGGGTTGCTCCATATGGCCCAGATGTGACAAGTCTGAATAAGCCACACCATAGCAAGGTGACAGAACAGCATTGGTGACGTCCGGTATCAGCTCAGGCACAACCCAACTTACCCAGTCTCAACCATAACCTGCTCTCTCTTCCTATCCAGTAAAGGATGCCTAGGTAAAGGCGGACAAGGCCTGGAGCATAAGTACCATTTTAAAGACTCTGAGAAGTCCTGCAGTGAGGAAACCTAGTTCACTTTCTCTCCCCCAGGATTTCCTAGCTATACCTGATCACAGAACATTTTTCGTTTCAACTCAGGAAACACATTTTGAAAAACACTGGCCTAGAGGCAGAAGTAAAATGGAAAACACCAAAGTAAAACTGAAGAGGAGGTGCTGGGCAGAGAGCAGTCAGAGGTGCCCTGAATCTGGACCAGTGGAGATCCCCAACTCTGCACACTCCCCTCCCTGGGCCCAGACCACCTCCCCCCATTTCCTGGATAAGAAGCCTAATGTGCACCAGAGTGAAGGGTTTGCCTGGGCTACACCCCCAGGCTCACTCCACACCAATATCGAGTCACTGACTTTTTTAGCCTTTTTTTTCAAAGGTGATTCAACTGAGAGCCAGTGAATTTCTTGATGTGGCTACTGCAGAACTGTTTGCAACAAATTACCCCAGATACAAATGACGAATGATCAGCTATAAAGGACTCACGGGTCTCTGGGACACGGCTAGTGCTGTGCAGAATGAGAATGACCCCTACAGACCAGGGCCCCCCCACAAGTCCTTACCTCCCAGACCCAGAACCCCATGGAGCACACCAGGGCTGGTTCACAAGCACTGTCTGGGTCGGGCTGAGACTCCAGCAGCGGGAGGAAACACCCGTGCACCAGAGCCAGTAACCAGAACCAGATCACTTTTTCCAAAACCCAGGCTGTTAATGGAGTCCATTGTTGACCAGAGTGGGGGTCTACTATGGAATATTGCACAGCAGAGATCTTCCTGAGAGAAAGTGCTTTTCCCTGAAAGCCTTGTCCTCTACTAATTATGTTTTCATTGGGTGATTGTCTATATCTCATTGCAGTGCACATGCTGACAAGGGGCTGGGGGCCAGGTAGGGAGTAAAAGCTCAGGGCCTGGGAGGGAAGCAAACAGGCCACCAGGGCTTCCCAGAAGGCATGAGTCTCTCTCACTAACACATGTGCATGCACATGTGCACACACACACTGCAAGCCCTGAGTTAGCAACTGTGGAATGTGACCAGCTCCGTGATCCCGGGGCAAGCTGCTAGGGACTAAGACATGTGATTGATGTCTGCAAATGGACGTTTTCACTAATTAGAAGGTTTAGAGCAGAGTGGAGAAAAATATGTATTTCAGAGTCCCAGTTTGACCTGCCAGAAACCAGCCCGTTACTAACATTCTTATTTTCAACAAAATATAGCATTCTGATTACATACCATCTTGGTTCCACGCCTCCTGCCTTGCCAAGCCCCCGGAAGTGGCCCAAGGCCATGGCAAAGAGTTCCAGGAATGGTTCCAGGGTGGATACCCACTCAGCAATGTCAGTCAGTTGGGGGCTGATGGCCCGTGGGAGGCCAGCAATCATCACCCTCTCCTTGGGACAGTTGGGTAGCTCTCCCCCAGTGTCATGTGGCCACTGAGGTTCATATGGGAGGCAAGAGGAGAGGCAGAGCCCAGCAGAGTGCCTCAAATGTCACTGTCCCCTACAGGCCTCAGTGTCCTTATCCATTAAACGAGCAGGCTGAGGTCTGGGATGACAAGGAGTGCTTGAACTTACTGAAACGAACAGGAGGCTGCTCGCTGATTTATTTTATGGATGGAAGAAAACACTTTTTTAATTCAAGTAGTAACTAAGAGGCAGGCACTGAAGCCACCGTCTGCCAATTCCTAGTTTTGCCTGCATGAAATTGAGCAGGTTTATTGAACTCTCCCAGCCTCAGTTTCTTCATCTATAAAATGAGGGTGGTGATGGCCCCCAGCCCACAGGGCAGCTGGAAGGATTAAAGAAACCAAACATCTCTTAGAGCCTGCCTGGCACACTGTGATACACAACAAATGTGAGCTATTTTTATCTATGAAGTCTAGATTTTATATCTTGGGTATTCTAAAGTGGGATCCATTTATTTAAAAACTAGGATTTTCATTAAACACATACCCCACGCAACCCCTTGGAGACTACTCTTAATTCAGACCAGTATCGGAACTACCCTAACTACAAGCTCTATACAGGTCTCCTGGCTGTCCTTCAGACCCACCATTCCTGCTTCTTTTTTTTTTTTGAGATGGAGTGTAGCTCTTGACGCCCAGGCTGGAGTGCAGTGATGCAATCTTAGCTCACCGCAATCTCTGTCTCCTGGGTTCAAACGATTCTCCTATCCCAGCCTCCCAAGTAGCCAGGATTACAGGTGCCTACCACCATACCCAGCTAGATTTTGTATTTTTGTTAGAGATGGGGTTTCACCATGTTGGCCAGGTTGGTCTAATGAACTCCTGACCTCAGGGGATCCGCCCACCTCAGCCTCCCAAAGTGCTGGCTTTAAAGGCATGAGCCACCACACCCAGCCTAAAGTGGTACCTGTAAAGTACTATGCAAGTGTGTGTGTGTATGCACACAGGTGGGAAGGGGGTCTCACAAATCCCTCAAGAATCCCACCCCTGCAGTCTCAAGTCATGAAGTGGCAGACTGAGTAGCCGAGGAAGGTCTGTGCCCCACTGGACTCTGGTAAAACCACCAACTCTACCTCTGCACTGGGTCCTTCAGACTGGGATACCCTTTGGGTGGGGGCCAGCATTTGATGCAAGAAAGATAGACAGAAAAGGAAAAGGGTGAGTTCGATTCCAGGTAACAAAGACAGTACCAAGTCTCAGAGTACACAAACACCAGGCAGATGGAAGCATTCAGTGTGAGGCCACACAGCAAACTCAAGGATCCAGGGACAGAGGTGCAGGCTGGGGTGCCCCTGAGCCAGCACTCTGCAAATTACCACCATGGGAAAGGAGCTGCCAAACCCCCGACAGTCGAATGGACTGGCACAGACCTGTGGTTTCCACCGAGGTGGGAGGAGGTGGGATGTCCCAGCTGGAGGACTGAATTCAGAATGCATTTTGGAATTGGCAGAAAAGAACATCTGGGGAAGGAAACACATTTCAAAAACAAACATACCTTTGTACCAGCTTTTATTTTCTTTAAGGGTTGAAAATAATAATAATAATAAAGCCATTTATCATCAAATTTATCATCACTCTACAAAATCCCTTGATCGAGCAAAACGTGGCAGCTCTGCTTTCAAATGATCTACTGTTCCTGGAAAATCGCAGCGGCGTGGGATGCCAAGACCCGAAGGCCACCATCAGCAGCCAAACAAAAGACGCCACCTTGGGCTCCATGACACTGTCCTATGCCAGAGAACTGGAGAGATTTGGGGAATGCCACGGTTTGCCTTTAACACCTTGCCTCCTGGTCTCAGGGGCTAACATTATTTGAGGAACTGGCATTTCTTAGTTCTAACTATGTATGAGGGTTTGGGTGCTGCCTGCAAAGTCAATGTTGAGGATGAGCTCTCATTGTCTTGGAATCAAACTTAAGTGTCGGGTCTTGAAGTTAAAAGGAATTTGGAGAAGCTGAGCACTATGGTTTTGCAGGGCCTGAGTGAACTCTTTCACCAAGCATTCATCGTGGACTGACAGCTGCAAGGGGATCTACAAGCAGGTGCATGGGATGAAACCGACTCCCTCTGGGGGAAACCTGGAGGGAAGCTCCCTCTCTTTCCTAAGGCGCCTCGCCTAGCTTCATGGGTCCATACCTTCCATGCTCGCCATACTTTCTGAGTCTCGTGCAGGAGCCACTTCTGGTTCCTGACTTCACTCAGTCCTCACAGGAGGTGGAACTACTGTCACCCCATTTTACAGATGGGGAGACTGACCCACAAGGGGACCAAGAAACCCACACAAAGTCACACTTGGCTGATCAGTGACAGGAGAGATCAAATGCCCAGGTTCTTTCTGCAAGAGTTAAATAAATTGTTTTCATGCTGCCTAAGGGGGCAGCCAAAAGACCCCTGGATATCTTTGCAAAAAGGATCAAGCACAGGAGTCGCAGCCAGGGGGTCAGATCCAAGGAGGCCTGGGTGACCCTGCCTATACCTGGAGGGATGCTTGTCCCCTCCTGACCTTCACCTGGGTCCCCTCAGAACTGCAGCCTCCCAGGACCTCGGCACAATCCAGGTCCTGTGCTCCAGGATAAGTCCTCTGTCCCTGGGACAATGAGGAAACAGGACTAAGAAAGGCTCGCTGCAGCCCAGCACCCATGCTGCTCATTCTTGGGGGCAACAACAATTCTGGGGAGGACGCAGATGTGGAGGGGGAGCCCGGGAGGTCAGCGAGTCAACAAGCCTCTCCTGCTCATGGGTTGGGGGATCCCACCCCAGACGTCCACCTGCAGGGGTGGGCAGGGACAGGCAGCACAGCTTGACGAGGGCAGATAACCCCCACCTTGGCCAGAGTGAGGGCAGGACACATGGGATCCAGCCTGGCCCCACCATCCCTGCACAACCCCAGGCAAAGTCCACGTTCTCCTCAGCTGGGTGTTGACATCTGCAGGACAGGGACATGGGTGTACAGAGCACTGAAGCCACAAAGCAACCTGGGGTGAGACTCCAGGCATCCCTGGGGACCCCTCCCCACTATGAGGGCCACACAGGCTGCTTGTGTCCTGCAGGGCTCCAGTGTGGAGACACACGTCTCCTACCCAACCAGGCTAACACTCCTGTAGCCGGGCCGTCCCACCTGGGCTCACAGCTGGAGGGCCAGGAACGCAAGGCTTTGCGGGGTCTGCTCTCATCCCACAGGCAACAGGGAGCCACAGCAGGCTGTAGGAGAGGGTGGCACCCCTCTCCACTTCAGAGGCCCCACTTGGCACACAGACTAGAGAACACATCTCTTACTAACCACAGAGTGCCAACTGGGCACAGGGCCTGGTTGGCAGAGCAGGGCAAGGGCACTGACTGTCCACGACCAGAGCAAGGGAAGCCACATGGGCAGAGACCTCAGGCAGAGGGGGATAGACCCTTCAGCAGTGAAGCTGACTGGGGAGGCGCTGATTCAGGGGGCCAGAAAAGCTTCTGGTCAGTCGGAGGCAGCTCCCCACAGAGGAAGCAGCCACCCAAGATGCAGAAGGCAGAGTCCCCTCAACAATGTCCTCTGAAAAGAAGAGGCAGGGACTGCTCTGGCAACATCTACAGATAGATGTCAGCCCCCAGCCCCCAGCCATACCTCTGACGAAGCAGAGGCCCCCAGGGAGGGACACCCGCAGGTACCTGCACCTGTTCCCCCAGACCCCTGGAGCCCACCTGACTCCATCCCACCAGGGCTTCAGCTACAAAATAATTGCCAAGGCCAGCTAGGCAAGGACACACACTCGGCACTGACTGAACAGGCTCCACAGCCATGAGCGCAACCCACAGGCCACGCCATGCACAGCTGAGGTGGTTTCATCCAAGCGGCCTTTCAGCAGAGTTGAACGAGTCCAGAGTCCCCGGCGGGTCCTCACCATGGAGTAACAATTGCAATGCGATGGTGACCCTCCCTAATAGCTAACTGCCACCGAGCCAGGCCCTGAGCTAGGCACTTTCCAACACTGCCTCTCTGCAGCCTCAGGATGAGCCTGTGGGAGCATTAAGACCACTCCCTCTTACAGATGGGGAAACTGAGGCCTGGAGCAGTTAAAATGCTTGTCCAAGACTGCAGAGTTAGGAGTGGGACAGAGAAGCAGGTCGGGCCAGAAAGGGTGTGGGGGGCCTGCACGTGCTCCTCTGGAGTCTGAGCAGATAGACAGCCCCCAGGACCCTGACCCTGCACCTTGCTGCTGTCCCTTAGCTGTTCCAGCAAAACTCGGGGTAAGGGAAGGAGGCTGGAGACACCTCAGGTGTTTGAAACAGCAGCTTCTGCTCAGAGACCAGCGCTGCATAGTGACTGCTGCCCAGAAGCATACCCCAAGCCACCTGTGCCACCTGGGGTGCCCTTCCAGCATGCCTTGGTGACCGAGCTGGCCTCAAGTACTGTGGGCAAGCAAGAGCAGAACAGGGCCCACTCATCCTCCTCACACCTACACAAAGCAAGAGCGGGGCACTTCAACTGAGTATGACCCTCTTGCTCAAGGACCTCACAGATCACAGGGGTCAGGGCAGGATCCCAATTCTGCATTCTCATCTGCCCTCCATCCTGCTCTGCCAACACCAGCCAGTGAGGCTGGGGGCATCCACAAACCTGTTACTACCTGGACCCCAGCCCTCTGGGAGAGGCCCTAATCCCTGACTATGGTGAGATCAGATCACTGGTTAAGTACCCAAAGGGGCCCTGGTGAGGCAGCTCCAAGGGTAGGAGGTGACGGGTGTGGTAGTATTCCGGCCAGGGCTGCAGTCCACCCTGATGGAGGAGGTCTGGGTCAGAACCGGGTTGTGCAGGGCACAGGAGCCCAGGGCCTAGCACCCAGTGGCCTGGGGACTAGCACCTAGCGGCCTGGAGGCCAGCACCTAGCACCCAGTGGCCGGGAGCCCAGCACCTAGCACCTAGCAGTTTGCCAGACCATCCTGGATCCCAGATATCTCACATCGCCCTCCAAATCAGTCATGCCCAACCTAGTGCCCTGCAGCCCAAGGGGCCATGAAGATAGACTAGGTCTACAAAGGGCCTTCGACACTGAGAAGCCAAGTGGCACCTCCACCAGCTTCTGCTCCTAGTGGGACCTGCTCTTCTAGGCCAGCGAGCATGGACGGATGATGAGCAGGAGGGGCTGTTACTTAATAAACATTGTTTTCTTAAGAGGATAAAACTTTTCAAAACAGGTGGAATATTTTTTAATTAAAACTGGTGGCCAAAAGGGGGGAAAGCGGCCCCTGTCCTGCCCTCCCGCCATGAGCCATCCTCTGCACACCTCAAGCTGTTCGCTGCCCAGGTATCTGCTGAGGCGCAGGGGGCAGTTAAGAATCCATGAACCCTCGGCCAGCCGTGGCTCTCTGGAGCTCTGCCTCAGGCCACTAGGGGACAGGCCGGGCAGCCTGGGGGCCAAAGAGGGCAGAGCCCAGCCGGATCAGCATATAGGTCCACACTGGGCACACGGTCTCCGAGCCACCCCTGTGAACGCAACTCTCCCTATCCTAGCCCACTAGGTTCCTGGGATCTGTCCCACAGGGTGATACGTTGTCAGAGACCAGTACCGGAGCCATGGCCTGCAGTTCCACCCAAGGCCAGATAGTCAGCTGCTCCACAGGCACAGGCAACACCGCACTGGGGGCTGCTCTGTGGCAGGACAGCAGATGGCACCGAAGTCAGCACATGCCCAGAGCGCCCTGCACGGCAGGTCAGGAGTCCCCAGCCGCTTGCTCTTTGTAATCACAGCTGCAGTGGAGCCTACATGGCAAGGACTGTGGTGGCAGTGGCCACAGCAGCTGAATGAGTCTCCCAAGGGAGCACAGCCCAGGCCCAGGCATCCTCCGGAACTGCAGCAAACTCCCTGGGCCCCCCGATCAGCAGCCAAGCAGCGAGTGCATGAACTCCCGGTGGCACAACCTGGGAGGATGACGCTCTCTTCATGTTCAAATTCCTAAGAACCCATTAAAAATATCACTCCTTTAGTCACCTACTCCATAATTTTAACTCAAAAATACCAAAGTAGCTAGGCGTGGAGGCTCATACCTGTAATCCCAGAACTTTGGAAGGCCGAGGCAGGAGGATCACTTGAACCCAGGAGTTCCAAATCAGCCTGGGAAACATGGCAAGACCCCATCCCTACAAAAAACAAAGTTTTTAAAAAAAATTACCTGGTCATGGTGGTGTGTGCCTGTAGTTCCAGCTACTCAGGAGGTTGAGGCAGGAGAACCACATGAACCTGGGGGAAGGTCGAGGCGGCAGTGGGCTGTGATGGCACCACTACACTCCAGCCTCAGCAACAGAGTGACACTCAGTCTTGAAATAAGTTTTAAAAGTACTAGGCTGGGCGTGGTGGCTCATGCCTATAATCCCAGCACTTTGGGAGACCAAGGCAGGTGGATCACCTGAGGTCAGGAGTTCAAGACCAGCCTGGCCAACATGGTGAAACCCCGTCTCCATTAAAAAAATTAGCTAGGTGTAGTGGTGGATGCCTGTAATCCCAGCTACCCAGGAGGCGGAGGTTGCAGTGAGCCGAGACTACACCACTGCACTCAAGCCTGGGAAACAGAGCGAGACTCCATCTCAAAAAATAAATAAATAAAAAGGACCAAAGCTTTTTAGTATAAACATTTATTATTCCATAATTCCTCTTTTGCCTGATTAAAAATGTTTACATAAAGGTTTTCGGAAAACGGTGAGAATGTCAAGTGAAGGATACAAGCACCTGAGCCCGCGCCCCTGTCATGACATCTCATGAGTCTGGGCTATAGGGGGTTGGTAGGTACCACGTGGACCTGGGACTTCAGTCAAGTCCCTTTGGGGTACACTAGGTTTCCCACACCCCAGAAATATGGGCTCTTACTGCAGGAAGCGAGGAGTCCCTCACACTTGGCCCCAGAAGCTTTATGTCATTAGCCAGACAGGTGTTCTACAGCCTGCATTACATTTGGGGATGGCAGAGGGAGCTGATGTCCAGCAGAATTCGAGCCACAGGAGGTAAGGATGGGTAAGATCTGCTCCCTGGACATATGAGGCCTTGGGTGGCCTCAGAAGAGTTACTGATCATCTACCAGACATCACACTAAAGGCAGAAGGACACAAAGACGGCCCCTGTCCTCAAGGCCCTCCCAAGATGGGTGGGCCATGGAAGGTTCCAGAAGGATCTGGCCAGAGAAATGCCCACACCAGGGGCAGAAGATGGGCAGGCCTGCTCAGGGCAGCACAGCATGCCAAACCAAAAAGTTCCAATGGTGGATTATGGGCACAACTTTCTGAGAAAAGAAGGAGGACATGATGAAAACTACTTTGAGAAAAATTAATCTGGCCAGAGCATAAGATAAATGGTTCAGGAACGTTCAAGAAAGCAAAGAGACCAAGTAAAAGCTGATGTCATCTGCTCTGAATCTAGCCTTTCACAGAGTATGCACTGCAGGGCCTGTAGGTGAAGCCTCAGAGCCCGGGGATCTGACTGGAGGGGAGGGTGGGGGCAGGCTTTCGGGTGGGCAGGGGCAGATCTGGGGCCTATGTCTACAGCTGGAGAAAGAACTGGCGTGGACGTGAGCTCGGAGGCTCCAGCTGCAGTGAGGAGGCCAGAGCAGCACGGCCACACCCACATCCAGGCTCCTTTTGGGAACGAAGTTCGCTCTGGGGGAGAGTTTGGAGAAATGACCTTTACCCACAGAAGCAAGCCCCAGGATGCGTCTTGCTCCAAAACCACCTCATACAGTGAGGACATTAAGCTTCAGGTCCCCTCAAGGAGACAGCCTGCTTCTTCCTGGCACAGAATCCAAGGTGGCCAGAGCCCGAAAGACACCCAGTGCCCAGCCTGGCATGTTCCAAAAGGCATGCGCCTGGATAGCTATTAATGCCCCATTGAGCAATTTCCTGAAAGCTTTGCCAGACAGGTACTGCCTCCCCATGTGGGCTAATAGAGGGGTACATCCCAGGGAAGAAATGAAAGGTGCCCACATTTTGCTCTAGAATGAACTAGGGGAGGGGAGTGATAATTAACTGAGTAATTCTATTTGCCTTCAGCCTAATGCTAAAATTAGAGTGCATTAGAGTTTCTTTCCTGAGCGCACACTGGAGTGAGCCTGGCAGTAGGAGTGTCTTGGGGAATTCGGCACAAAGGGCACCTCCAGAGCCCTCCACAACTGTCAGCAAAACCCAGAAATGTCAAGGCTGGCTCCACTGCAGCTGGCAGATGAATTCACTTCCACAGCCTGAGACTGTCAGCTCATCAGAGGCCACTTAAAATCCAGCCCTCTGACACCTGTTGGATATCACCAACCCAAATGCCCATCGATGATAGACTGGACAGGGAAAATGTGGCACATATACACCATGCAGCCATCAAAAACGATGAGTTCGCATCCTTTGTAGGAACATAGATGAACCTGGAAACCATCGTTCTCAGCAAACTGACACAAGAACAGAAAACCAAACACCGCATATTCTCACTCATAGGCGGGTGTTGAACAATGAGAACACATGGACACAGGAAGGGGAGCATCTCACACTGGGGTCTGTCGAGGGGAAAAAGGGGAGGGACAGTGGGGGGTGGGGAGTTGGGGAGGGATAGCATGGGGAGAAATACCAGATATAGGTGAAGGGGAGGAAGGCAGCAAATCACACTGCCATGTGTGTACCTATG
>PVKV010008319.1:0-88751 GCA_004027835.1 Alouatta palliata
CTGCTCAATGAAATAAGAGAGGACACAAACAGATGGAGAAACATTCCATGTTCACGGCTAGGAATAATCAATATCGTGAAAATGGCCATACTGCCCAAAGTAATTTACAGATTCAACGCTATCCCTATGAAGCTACCAATGGATAACTTTTTAAAAGCATTTTTGCAGAGATTGAGATCTCACTACATTGTCCAGGCTCCAGATATTTTTTAAATCAATGTTGACTAAAACTAGTATTGCAAACACCCCAAAGTCCATAATTATAATGCAGTAAAACAACACTGGATCAAAGTCACTAGTTTTGCTGCAGAATACATATTACATATTGAATAAAAATTTAAAGTTAATTTGTGTAGTACTCCTTTACTGCATTTGAAATGTTCATGACAATAATCTGTCACAGGAAAAACATACTTTTCTAGATATCTCTTTTTTAAACTTGACTATCAGGTATACACTACTAAACAATGTAAAATTTGAAAACTTTCTTCTACAAATTCAAGTACCAAAAGTCAATTAAAAAACTAAGAAATTGTTTTCATAGCTTAAATTTTAAATGAGCTTGGATTTTTTCTATTAAAGAGAAAATATCTAGGTCATATCTGTGTACATTAAAAATTATAAAGAATAAATATAAACAATGTATATAAAGAGTTGACAGTTTCTACTGATTTTTGAAAACATGATATACAAAAAGGTGATTTAGTAAAGAAATCTAATTCACTTTGACTTGACTACTTCTTCAGAATTTTCACAAAAATTGTATGCATTTCCTAGAATATATTTGGTTTAAAATGGCATATGACTTCAGTGTGTTTGATTTTAGTCATGCTTATCTATATTAAAAGTTTTAAGTTTTATAGGTAGGATTAAAATGCTGACAGTGCCTAAAAACACAGCATAGGTAGACTCAAAGACTCAAAGGATAATTGTAGTGTATTCAGAATACAATGAAGACAAATGTGTTCCAGGTGCTTTGTTTTTTCTTTTTTTTAAAAAAAATATTGGTATTAAAAATGAAAGTCTTAGAAAAAAATGAACTTTTGACCTTTCAAACCTGAATGGAAAACTTTTTGAATCACAATGTACCTGGTGTTACTGAGTAAATTATTTTTTTATGAAGGGAGTAAGTATATATACGTGGATTTCTAATTTTTAAGTATTGCAATTCATCACAATCACTCATCTAAAAATATACAACCAAATCTAAACTGATGACTAATCTGCAGGTACAAATATAAGAGAAAATTTACATAAATATCAACTAAAAACAAATTTGTAGTCCCAGTTTTTCATCTTTCATGCTTGTCTCTGATGAGAATTAAAGAAAGATAAATTCTCAGAAATTGGATAGGAAGTATCTTAAGGTTGCTAAGCCGAGACTCTCTTCCCACTAATCGTTTTGTTTTTTCTTTTTTGGCATGATTGATTTTATTTATAAATAATAAATGTACATTTTGATGAGGCAGGTGTAATATTTTGATAATGCATAGAATGCCCAATAATCAAATCAGGGTATTTAGAATGCTTATTACCTCAAATATTTATCAGTTCTTTGAGTTGGGCGCATTTCATTTGTCTTTTAGCTACTTTGAAATACACGCTAAATTCTTCTAAATAATAGTCACTCTACTGTGCTATCAAACACTAGAACTTATTTCTTCTAGCTAACTCTATTTATGTACTCATTAACCAACCCGTTTTCATCCCTCAGCACAACCTGTCCAACACCGAATGATCCCTAGATCATTCTGGAAAAGAGGCTCCTGATAACTGAGGTCATCTAATGCATCCCACAGGCCAGATCTACTCTAAGGCCACCCCGTCATCTGGACACCTACTCTGGCCTTCCTTTCCCTCTTCTACATAGGGTTCTCCACTGGGTGGCAAATCCCACCCTAGAAGAGATCCTTGAGGCCATTCCCCTGGCTTCAGGCCCTAATAAAACTTACTAAAGTTGACTAAAGAAAATAACCTTCTAAATTAAATTATTTGGCACTTTAAAAATCAGAATTGTAAGATACCTTAGAAATTACTTAGTTAAGTCTCTTTAAGATGAGGAAACTCATGCTTGCAGGTAGAGACAGTTCTTGTGCCAGTATGTTTCATCACAAGTGATGGGATTCCAGTCAGCCCCTTCACTTCCTAGGGTCTATCAGATGGGCAAAATATTCGTTTCCGCCTTCCAGACGGGCACAGCAATGAAAAACTGCACACCAGTCAAGCCCTCCTGATCTTACAGTTTAGAATGGAAGAAAGACTTTGAACAACTAACCACAAGTGTCCAGTTTCAAAATAAAGAACAGGATGCAATGCGAGCTTTTGAACGAGGTGCCAGTGTAATTGGGGGACCAGAACAACTTCCTGCGGGGAGATGACACTCTAAATGAGGGTGCTGTGAGAACTGAATCCCATCATGCATTGATTTAAGAGATATTCCCACCAGCCTACGCCAGGCCAGAAAGCGTGCCAGTGGCTGGGGATTTCGAATGAACAGGATAGATGTGGCTCCTACCTTAATGGAACTCACAGTGAACAATAAAGAATATTATGGATTTGCAAATAATGAACTAATTATGACGGTGATAAATGTCATAAAAGGAAACAAATGAACTAATATACATAAAAGTGCTTCATGAACTTTCACCTTCCTTATAAATGCTCTTCTATGCTAGGAATAATAGAAGTGGCAATGGGAGAATAAAGTTAGAAAGAAAACTTCCTTACTCCCTGCTTTCCTTTCTCCCTCTTCCTCCATTTCTCCATCCATCCTGCCCCTCTATCTAGGAAGCTGGTAAGATATCTATTGTGAAAATACCAGGCACATGGTAAATAATTAGAGAGCCATATACATTATTTTTCTTCTCCAATCTTACTTAGAATGTCAGATTTATATGTCACCAGTGTTTGTTTTGTTTTGTTTTGTTTCTAGATGCTTTGAGCCATTGGAATGCACTGGCATAATTAGTAATATCTAACTTTATTACTCGGAGAAAATTTAAGATCATGGTCCCCGTGTATCCTGGCTAAGGGGATTAAAGTGAATAGCAGTTACAATGCTTGATACGACAAAGTGGAACAAAGGTGACCCATGGAACTTTTTAAGGAGTAGACTCCATTAAAGAGAAAAGACCTTCACCAAGAAAACCCAGTGCTATAGCTGCACTGAACCAAGAGAGAAAACCTGTGGGCTATTCCAGGAAATGATGGAAGAAAGTAGAAGTTTTAATAAGTTCACTATAAAAAAATATTAAATTTCAAAGCCAAAAAACAATCTCCTAAGGCTTCAGTGGAACCTTAGCTCAGACTATTTTGTAAACATGACCTAATCTTTATTAAAGACTGCATCAGTTGGAATTTGGCAGTGAAGAAGTAGAGCAAAGAGAACAGTCACCACTCTAAGGCCATGTGGAGACTCTGGACAGGGCACCCTGGCATGAGTTGCTGAAGAAAGTCCACACATCTGCCTACACACTCTGAGCCAACATTCAAGGCTTATGTCACTCTATTTTATACATGAACTGCCCCTTCCCTAGAAAGCAAGCTTGGATGACGAGGGAGCCCTGTTTGTGTCAGAAGCATTGCTCTGAAGCATTGCTCTGAAGCCTTCTTCATCAGACAGGGAGAAACTAGAGTTGTGGGGTGACCTCCTTGGGGTTCCCAACATGGAGGCAGATGTGGATGGCCATGCAGATGGAGGCGGCTTCTGAGCAGATGCTGCTAAAAATTCACAATCTAAAGCGTTTTCATGCAGAGTCTACAGTGAACACTGTCAACAATGCATTCAGGAAAAAACTTTCAAATATCTGATATACTAGCACATAACACATAAGCAGCAATGAAATCCATCTTTTTATAATCACTTCAACTTTAAGAGCTAAGCATTTATTACTATTAAAAATGTGTTGATAAAGAGCCCCTGTTGGTAAGTCTGATGTCAAATATCATAAATCATGAAGTTTTTAAGATAACTTCCACTGAAGTATAATATACAAATTAAAAAGTACACATATCACAAGCAAATGGCTTGATGTATTTTCAGAAACTAATCATGAAGTTTTATGGCCAACTTCTACTAATATTTCAAATACTGTGACAAGAAGAGACAGTCTGGCATGGTGAAAAGGAAAAGCCAGTAGCCAAAGAAGCTGCCGGGTCACTGTATTTTATTCTGGCTCTATAACACTGGATAAATCAGTGACTTATTTCAGTCTTCATTTCCATATCTAATCAGAGTAGACAATTTCTAAGTGTACCTTGCAGTCAAAATGTTATACTTTGAAAATGTATGTTGCCTTAACTGCAAAAAAGTGCTCTAGATGATATAACTCACAGTGTTTCAGACGACTCGGTTATGCCAAGATGTTGTGCTAACTCACTACCATGCAAGGGAGAAAGCAGTTGTGCTGCAACTTTTTCCTTCCCAGGCCACTTCCTAATACATTTACTAGCAAGAAATGCATGTCTTCAGCAACCTTCCAAATCAGAGAAAGGCAAAGCACTGGCAGCAGAGCATGAGCAGACCTTGGGTACCTAGGCCCACTCTCCTAACAGGGAGCCTGTTAGAAATGTGGCTACCTGGTTCCTTGGCTCCCAGCTCTCAGCTTCTGGGGACAAGCATTCCTGGAGTTGCCACACGGTGCCCAATATTCCAGGCTACAGAGATGGCCTGTGCTAATTAAAATATGTTTCTCTCCACAATGGTGGAATATAATTGTGATTTGACTATGGCAAGCTCTTAAAGTCAGCCTTTTCTGAATTTTAACAACGTGTTACTACTTGGGTTTGGTGATGAGATGTTCCTGCTCGCACAGGTAGCGTTAGCTGCAACAGTGCATGTCCTCACACTGATCACAACTACATTAGGTCTGTTAGGTCAGCTTCTCATCTCATTGTAACAAAACAAAAAAAAAAAAGTATATATATATATATATATATATATATATAATGAAAAAGGTTATACTAGGAGGTCAGGCCACATATTTTAGGGAATTGCAGTAACTCCTTCAGATCAATTGAAGACCACATATTATGGTTTCCACCAAATAAAAGGGATCCAAATACAAAGAGTTAATACATCTTCCAAAAATACTTATATTCTAGGAGAATTCTGTTGCTCTTTCCCGCAGGGCTTTTTCTGCAGCTCAGAGAACTCTACTGTGGCCTTTGATACGTCATGGCAATGACTCACCAAACTGTCCCTGAGTAGTCTGAAAAGACACATACCAGCCTTTACTTATTCAGTCAGTCAGCATCCTACGTACTTGTTACTAAGCTAGACACCGAAAAAACAAAATGAAACACGCCATTCTTGCCCTTAACAAATCAGTAATCTATCTGAATAGCGAAATACATAAACAATAAGTAACCAGTTATTGCTATGAAGGCCACATGCACAGACAGGGGAAAGAGGGAGAAGAACTACTGTGGGTGCTCAGACAACTTCTGCGCAATGGTAAAGGATACATCTTTATTTAAGCATGAAAATATTTCAAAATTAAAATATAAAAGAACAACTTAACAGATTAGAAAATCTGGAGGGAAATATCACATACACTGTGTCATTTACCAAATGCCAACTGGCTCAAAGTTCTAGAAGTATGTAATTAATTCTTCATATAGAGAATAAAGTATGCAAGAGTATTTAAAATGGGCAATTGGGCAAGCTTATTTATCTAAATTTCCTTACTCTTAAAACCCAGTCCTCATTCTGGAGACATGCTGTCCTAGGCCCTTCATTCTCACTTGGTGTTATTAAAACTAAAATACAGAATAAAAGGCAATGGTAAATACAAAAGTTATTTATGGACTAAGCAATAAAGCATGACACAGTATTCCTTCTAAAAACATCAATTATCTGAACTAATGAAAATGTAAATTTGTCGTAAATTATTTTTTCTAGATTATTGACTAAAGTAAGTAAAGAGTCCTTGAGGGAAGGCCTTATAAAACAAAATATCATGCTGCTAGATCCTTAATAACCCCAAATGATCTACCAGTCCTCAGTAATCTCAATAGAAATATGTAGCATATCTGGAAAATAGGTGAAATTCCTGTTTCTGGGAAATTACACAGGTATGTTAAAATTCATTTAAATTGATACTTCAATCACAAGATAAGCTGAATATAGGATAAAAAAATGGTGAGATGCTATATATGGTCAGTCACAATGTAACTAGTAAAAGGCCAATGGACTTTTAGTTTCTAAATAGCTGACTTTCAGATAGTCAAGTAAGGAAAATATACACATTACCACAAAAAATGATTTTGGATGTATTAGTCTTTGATGGTGTCTTCCTTTACCAACTTCAGAATCAAATTTCTACAAATAGTGGTAAAATTTAACTTTAAAGTCATACAACAATATGATCACGATATCGAGTTTTGAATTATACATGGTTTCTTGTTTCCTATTTCAAATGCAGTACTTTGTACATATGAAGAATTAGTTCATGTTGCACATAGTTTTTCATGTGAATTTGTTCAACGGGAATTTAATCAAGCACCCTTTTTTTGAGTACACAGAATTTCGCAGAACTAAAGAACTATATAAATCCTAATTCAAAAGCTATCCCTGTGTAATTCAACTTTCCGTGAATACAAAAATCTCAAAAGTGCTTCATCTACACAGCTTCTCCGGTCTAAAAAATTTACAAGTTCAGTAGGAACCAGGCATTAATCTCACTGCATTTTTTTTTTTAAAACAGTGAAACCTCTTTACTTGGTTCATTTTCGTTTGTCTCCTCAATTAAAGCATACCTTCTGATATATTACATTTTCCTCCCCTTTAAATACTGTACACACATAGGCTGATACAGATTTTTTTTCTTCCCTTGCTGGAAAGCTTGTCCTATTTTCTCCAAACTAGATAAAGTTCACTCAGATGTGCTGATGGGTGCCTCCCTCCCCTCAGCGCCCTCCCAACCCTGGATGCCTTTCTGTCCTCCTCCTCCATATTCTTGGGTGGGCAGAAACCTGGGGAGATGCAGCCACCAGGCAGCTTGCTACTCTCCTGAAGCACATCTGGGCTTTATATTAGGCCTTTAATTAATCCTCAGTGAAAGCCAAGCTATGACATTTTGACTGGGCAGGCTCCAGTTCTGGACAGGTCTTGATTTATTACGACTGAGTCTCAACCAACTTTGATTTATTTCAGCTTTGGGGAGGAGGGCAAGCTTGGAACAGAAAAGCGCTGTTGAATGTTGAGCACGTGATGTCAGGACAGGCCCTCCAGACTTTCAGGGCCACAGCAGTTCAGATGAGAATGGCCTCTGAGAAAGCCATTTTAAAACTCTAGGATTTAAATAACACGAAATTGTACCAGACAAAATAAATGTAATCACAGACGAGAGAAAATGGCTCCTGAAACAGCTGGCTGATTGTGGCAGGGTAGGAAGCCCCAACCTTATCTCTGGGAAAAGGAGGAAACCCTGGGGGCCTTAGCGTTAATTAGGACTCTAATTTGCATTGGGGGCTGCTCTGTGTGGAGGTCTGTCCTTCCTGAGAGCAAAAGCCAGGAGGACTGCCCCCTCCTCAGCAACACCCAACTGATAGCCCATTAAATGAGAGCAGATTTCCTTTACGCAGGCAGACAGAACAAGTCAAAAGAAGGCAAAGTTACTCGATTAAGCAAAGACAAAAGGGTTAGTCCATTTAACAAATGAATTTGTTTCCTTTCTGGTCAGGCTTTCCTGCCCTTAACAGTGTGCTGTGCTCACTGCTGTGTCCTTGAGCATGGGCTGTCAGAATAGTGACTCCCAGACCCCAACACCAGCACTTCACAGTACCCTCCAATTGGTCATGTTAGGGCTCAGGTTTGTGTACACTTAATATCTCACTGCAGGCTTCACTGGGCTTAGCATGATGCCTGGCACACAGCCAGGAGCCCCCAAAAGCCCTCCTCCCTCCTTGGGGGTGGCAGAAGGAGTGCATGAGATAGACCTGCCCCCAGTGTCACATGGTTGACAAAGGGCAAGTGTCAGCAATTCTCAGAGGCAAGTTGTTCCTTAAAAGGGAGATAATGGCAGGAAAAATGTGTTGCAAAACAAAGAAGAGGGGAAGCAGAAGAAAGGGGCTAAGGGCAGAAAAGATGGATAAAGGTAGTATGGCCCAAGAAAGTAAGAATAGTGTAAGCTCTAGCATCCATGACATGAGATTCAAATCCCAACCCAGCAACTTAGCTGCATGTGCTCCGTGCAAGTTACTTAACCAAGCTATGCCTCCTTAGGGGAGTGAGTACTTACTCTTCAGGGCAGCTGTGAGGTCCAAGGGAAAGGCTTGCAAAGCTCTTCCACACTGGATCTCACCTCCTGGTGCCAAGGACACTGGCTGGCGTCATTAGAGGCAGGGACCTCGAAGGTACCTGTGCATCTGCAAGTGATGCCAACACACAGCTGTGGGTGCTGGCATATGAGAATAACCCTGTAGGGCATTTAAGAACACGTGTACGAGTGTCCCTGAGAAGGAGCACCTGGATGGCTGTTGAGTCAGAGCGCCCAGGTGGCTGCTGAGTCCGAGCCATCTGACATGCTCAAATGAAAACGGAAAGCACCCACTGACTCTTTCTTCAAAGATCCACACAGAACAACTGTTCCAAAAAACGATACAATAATCTTTACATGAAACTACCAAGTAAGTGATGGTTGTGACAAGTATTACAGTAATTGTTAGCTTTGTGACTATTCTTCAAGGTTGAACAGCACATTAAGGACATCAGAGAAGTGCTATCACATTTCAAAGCTGGCTGCGTGGCATATGTAGATATATACATAAGCCATCCTGCATATGTATGTAAGCCATCCTGTGGGTGGTCAGTTCCCTACTCCTGCAAACAGTCAAGTGCCAACACTGAGGGCTGAAGTCCCAGGACTCAGTAAGCCAGTTTCAAGTGTGGAGTAAGCCTTTGCATCACGAAACTAACACAATCCCAGGGATTCTTAGGTACTATTTAGCCCACACCAAAACACTAATTGCTGTTAAGTAAAATAACCTGGGTCAAATTAAATATTTGCACAAGAAAATGCAATTACTTTGTCACTGAAGTCAGGATATTTTAATTTTTATTTCCTTTCTTTAAACCTAGGTTATCTGAATATATTTATTCACTGATTTTAGAAATCAAACTCTTTTCACATCTCAATGATACTCTAGTTTCTCAAAGAGATTCTTGAGAGATTAGTGGGCTGTGAAGCCCAAAATTCTGGCCGTTCACAAGACCTATGAAGCCTATGGGTCCTGGGTTTGCCTGCCAGGGGGTTTCCTGCAGTTCTGAAAGCTTTTGGGCTGGAGAGCAGGGAGGGAGGACAAGGAAAGGAGTAGGAGCTCTCCCCATCTGGGAGCTTTCTTCTGATCACATGGACAGAAGGGACCGTTCCCAAGGGTCCCCCAGGCTACCCAAAGCACAGGCTACAAGGTCCTTTTCACCATTCATTCCCTAATAACACCTTACATAGCAGGAAATGGGTAGAAAACCCACGGCAGGGGCTCCCTGCACACAGCCCCAGCCTCCGGGAGGTGAGGGTGGATGGCCCTGTTCTTCTTCCAGAACATGGAGGGTGAGGGCTCAGATGCATTGCAAAGCAGTCAGTCTGTATGTTTCCAGGATTTTTTATTTTTCTGTCATTTTCTTTCAGGCACATGTATTTGTGCCTACAAGCATACACCCTAACATTATTTGCTGTTTCGTATGTGTATTTTTCTCTACCCATTTGACAACTGGTTTATGGGGAAGATGGCTGGGCATACATGTGTCCATATGTGTGCATCAACTTGAACCCACATACACATAGACTCAGATACTCTAAAGCTCCACGTGACAGATGGGGGGAAGGTGAGAAACTGGTGGATGTGTTCCAGCAAATCAAGCACTACACGGTCCTCATGTACTGACTTTCAAAGCTGAATTTTAACATAATTTAAGCCAACAAAACAAACCTGGCACAAAGCAAGATACTGAGACCTATGAATAAAAGTAACTTTCTAAAAATATTTAAAAAGAAGTTTTGTTTAAGAAATCCAAAACCAATACCTACCTTGGGCCAATACAGTATTGAAACAAGGGAAGTGACAGAAGCCCTTCTAGAAATGCCCCACCTTGAAGGGATCATCTTACTAATACAGGTGAACACTCTGTTTTATGACATGGTGCATGTCTTTTCCCAAACAGGCCAATAATTTCCTAAAGCAACTGTCAGTGACTCATTCAGTGTTACAAAGTGAGTCTGACACAGAACAAGCATAAAAATCTTCTTCCATGAGAGGAAGGTGAGTCTCTTGAGCTGATTCACATTTTAGAAAAGCACAGAATTTTAAGGAAATATAAGGTTATAAACAAAATTGCATGTCTATATAACAGACACAATAACTGGCCAATAAGTGAACTATGTAGTAGTCCCCTCTTATCTGTGGGAGATGTTTCAAAGTCCCCAGTGGATACCTGAAATTGCAAATACCAAACTCTACATACACGATTTTTCCTACTCATGTAGATCCATGATAAATAATTTAAAAAGTAAGCACAGTAAGAGCTTAACAATAAGAACTAATAATAAAATAGAACAATTATAACAATACGCCAGCATCAAAACTCTTACACCATTGGGCCATTATTAAGTAAAGTAAGGATTCAGTGAACACAAGCACTAATACCTCAACAGTCAGTCTGATAACCGAAGAGTCTACTAAGAGACTAATGGGTGGGGAGCTGATATCAACAGTGTGCACCCACTGGACAAAAGGAGGGTTCACGTCCAGGCAGAACAAAGTGGGATGGTGTAAGATTTCATCATGCTACTCAGAATGGTGCACGATTTAAAACCTATGAATTATTTATTTCTGTAATTTCCCATTCAATATAATAGGTGAAACCATTAAGTGTGAAACTGCGGATAGGAAGGGACAACTGTAGGTTCCTTTTCTTATATTTTTCACTTAAAAGCTTAACCTAATGTTTCTCCGTGCCAAGTAGTTTACGAATGTTGACCAGTTTTGTTCTCAAAGTCTCTTGGCAAAAAATATTTACCTGAATCAAAAATGTCTTTAAATTTGGGCTATGCTACAAACCTCAATAAAAGTGGCATAATTTTAATTTCATCATTCCAGTTAACAAAGAGACATAGAAAGTACATCACTCTACTCAGCCATGCTCCCTTCCTCTTTACTTTTTATCATTCCTCTGATCCTCAAACACACACATGGCACCTTAAGGCAGGAACTGCTGCTCAAAGGCTTGATGATTCCAAGATAGGTGAGAGGTAAGCTCTTCCCATGGCTGTTTGCTCAGACAGCTGGACAAGTATAGGAATAATCTTCTGTAGTCTAGTCCTTCATATTTTTAAATAACTGAAGATTAGAGCAGAAATCCAAAAATCAGGAGCCCTGCGTTAAAATCCCAGGTTTGTACCTGATTCGCAGCTGAGCCTAAAGCCTAGCCATTTTAGCTGAAGGGGAATTAGAACATCCACATCTCTGTAATTAGCATGCCTATAACAACCACTTTAGAAAAAAATTCTTTGAGAGTCCTAGGGAAAAAAGTCTATGTAAATGAAAAGAATGACATGAGATCCACCTGAAAACGTAGGATATTAGTCATACCAGTCAAGTTATAAATGTTTAATTTATTTGTATTGCTGCCACTAGGAATAAAAAGAGCACATCATACGTCTCGATGAAATTCCTTTTAAACAAAGACTTGTTTTGGGAACAAGTAAAGTTTGGCAAATTAAGTGAGAAAAACCACAGAGAAAGGTGCAGCTAAACTGCTCTCCATAATGAAATTAATTCTTAGTCTGAAGCTGAGGCACCTGAGTAAAGTTTTTTCAAAATTCCCACTTGACAGTTGACATTCTGCCTACTAGTGAATTACCCGCCTAAAAGAACAGTTAAAAAGACTCTGTCTAGCATAAATTAAAGATCCAAAGGTATATACTCTACTCTTTGGTTAATCCTATGTCAATAACTAGATGCTTTCTTAGGTCCAGAGAATCCTTGGATTCTCTGGATTGTAACGGCATCTTGCTGTGAGTGTAAGCTGCCCTCCTTCTCAGTGAGGTCCAGTAGTCACTGAAGGTGATTCTTGTGTGGTTGCTTTTCTCCAAGGACCATCTGTACTCTAGAAGGTAAACAGTGTTCATCCAAAACTTCCCTAAAGTCTCTCCCTCTGGGGAGAAGACAGGGAGGAGTCTTCTGCTTGCTGCTTCCATATGCAGGGACGGCATGGCTATCGCCTCATGGGCGAGTCAGTAGGCACAAGGTGAGGGTCACATGATCACCGCATGAACATGATACTGTACTTATCCATAAAGACTGCATCATAAAAGCATTCTGGTTTTCTTTTCTCATGGCTGCCCCTCTTCAGGATTCCGTAACTGTACTTAAGAACACTGGTTTTTAAATATGCCATTTCATGTATAAGAAAGCAAACTCTCAATCAAGATCCAGACGCCCATTGCAGTGTTCCCTGGTGTAGGGCTGGCTTGAAACACAACCTGAAATGTGGCTCATCTGAGCTGAGATGTGCTGTGAAGTGTAAAATGTACACTGGATTTTGAAGACTTTGTACAGGAAAAGGAATGTAAAATATCTCAATTTTTTTTTATACTTTTACATGTTTAAATGATAATATTTGGGATTTACTGACAATTAAAAATATTCTTAAAATTAATGTTACTTTTTTACTTTTACAGTGTGATAATGACTGAAAATTTAAAATTATATAGCATGAGGTGTGCATGTATAGCTTGAATTTTATTTCTATCAGGTAGCACTTTATATAGTATTTCTTGTCCTGGTATGTAAAAGAAAAAAAAAAGATGTTCGCTTAGTTTAAACAAGCCCAGAATAATAAATGAAACTGAAAAAAAAAAAAGAAAGGTGACACTGGGCTCTATAATTTGCTTCACTTGGGATTGTACAATGTTAAAACACAAAATCATACTCTGCATCACAGAACACTACGTTCTGTTTATTTAAAAATAATATTTAAAAACAGCATTAACTTTATACTAGATGGTAAGTAATGCTGTACGGAAAAAGTGTTTATAAGATGATTCCATATTCTCAGTTTATAAATCTTAACCTATGTTGAGCTCCAGGCCCCTCCCTTTGATTATAAGAAAAGTAAGATTTAGGACGGTAAACTGATTTTACAGGGGCTAGGCAGCAGCAGGAAAAAGCTGAGGACCCAGCATGCAGCACAACAGATGCTTTGCACATAACACGAGACTCTTTCGAGTCTGGCGTACAAGTCATTGCCCTCACCACAAAAAGCCTTCAGTCTGAGACAAGAGTAGGGATAAGTTTTAATATTTCATTTAGTTATAAATTCCACAAGTATACTTATTGTTAATAAAAACAAGTGATGAGGCTAATGCCCTCTAGGAAAGGTATCATAGAGGTTTTTCTCTGAATGAGTCAAACATTTACTTTTGAAAAATTGCTATTAAAAAACCGGCAGTGTGTTTTTAAGGAAAATCTCTGGAAGCTCCGGAGAAAGGACAATTGATTAATTAAATTTATCACTAAAAAGTTCACTTCCCTTGCCAAGGTGGTCTGATGTAAACTCTGTTCCCACAGCCTGGACTCTACAATCAGGGAGAGATGGAGGGTCTAGCACATTTCTAAAGCAAAGAAAACAGCAATGTGTACCATATATTTGATGTGGGTAATAGACAGGGCCATCCAAGAGTGACATTTCTAAAAGTAATAAGCTTTCCCTACATACTGATCCACGTAACCAGAGCTGGGGAAACGGTCTCCAGGGACACGCTAATGTCTCCCAAAGAAGGCCAGTCAGAAAGTTCAACTGTTCTATCTTTGGACCATTAATACTGGATGTTGAGTCAGGCTACATCCCAAAACACCTACAACTGAAAAGTAATTCTTCTCAAATGAAAACTGGCATATTAAGTGTACCCTCTGGGTTTGGGGAATGTTTCCCATCCCAAAATAAATTTTTAAGCACAAAGAGACAGTTAGAAATGGTCACTCTGCTGATAACCATGCTTTATTCAGTAATCTGTCAAACAGGAAAAAAATGGCAGAAAAAACAGACCTTTATATTTTAATTTCCTTGTGCCTGTTCTTTCCCCCATTTAAAAAAAAAAACATGGAATTTGTCAAAAGAATGAGCAGCAATCATGAGAGTATGATATGGCTTTCACACTGCACAGGCTAGTTTTCAAGGGAAAAGAATTACAGCAGAAAGAGGATGTTGCCACACACATATAGTAACGGCATGAACCATTCTGAATTACAACATAAACTGAACCACTGAAGGATTTAATTGTTCCTCATTAACTTTTATTAGCCTCAATTTTTAACTTTTTTCCTTCCTCTTAAAATTAAAAATGAGCATTCCCTTCAACTTTGCACACCTTCAAGCAACATTCACACTAAGCAAGGTCTTCAAGGGACCACGAACTACTCTGCAGGGGAAAAAACACCTCCAAAACCAAATCCTCTAGTTCAGAGTTTTTTCAGTGTCTCTAAACTCTTCATAAAAAATAACAGGCCTGAGGCTACATTTGAAGACTTTTTCAGACTAAGGAGAAGGATAACAGATTTCATAATCCTATCATTTTAGAATCTATCATTTCTGCGCACTAGAAATAAGTGATCTAATCAAAGGATTATGGGGGAGCGCTCCAACTTTTTAGAGTTCTTTCTATGTGATAGGCAATAGGTTAAACACTTTGCATTATCTTACGCAGCAAAATCTGAAAGCTTTAAATACAGTTAGAAAACAGTCTTATCCAAATGTGAAATGTAGTGCCTACTAGGTGACGAATGTGATACCCCAACTCCCCTCAAAAAAAGAAAAAGAAAGTACTCTGGGGTCTTCCTCCCTCCATAGCTTGCGGATCTCAACTACCCATGAGATATGCACAGACCAAAAACAAACAAAAAAAACAAAGAGAAAAAGAAAAAGAATAAAATACTCATATACAAATAAAACCTTTTAGTGACTGTTTCTAAAAACAAAGATTTAGAAAGCAGCATTTCACAAAGTGAAAAATAAGTGCACATTTGGTCAGAAAATTTTCAAAACTTGGGAAATATTACAACATAAAACTACAGAATTTCAACGTCATGTACACACTGCTCTGAAAGTGAGCCCCATCACCAGCTGGGCTTCTCTGTGTGCACTGCAGTCCCAAAGCGGCATTACATGTTGCCCTTCAGAATGAGACTGATCTTACCTCTGCCACACAAACTATAAACTGAAAGTAGCATCCTTAAATTATGAAATTTGCTTATTGTTATTATTTATTGTTAATTTGCTCCTTTATTGTTATTTGATCCTTTAAGAAAATTAGTTATTATTAATTGACCCTCCAAGAAAATTTGCATGTGGTAAAAATGTCTGGATTATATTCTCAGTTGCTTCAGTTTGCTGCCAAGGATATTTGGTAGCCAACTATCTAAAAGACGTTTTTAGAAGCAAGTTTTCTTCCTCAAAGAATAGAAGGGTGTGATTCTTTTTAAAACACCATATTCCAGTTACAGGAAAAAAAAAATGCTATGTCAAAAATGACAATAATATGCACTTTTTCACCTTGGAAACTTTAGACTTGAAAGAAGCCTATAGTGTAAGTTTTCCATCACTCCAGTTGAATTCTAAGACCACCAGTGAAACAGCACCACTCAGAAAACCACAGGGGTGGCCTTGCTAGAATACACATATAGTTGCTGAGGAACAGGAAACGAAGCCAGATGGTTCTGCTGAGGGAAGCACTTTTTTTCTCTTTATAAAACCAAAAAAGTACTAATAGGTCAAACATAAAAATGCAGATACGGTAAAGCGGAAAGCTAACAGGAAGATTTATGTAAATAAGACAAGCTTAAGTTGCATTATGTTCCCGCCTGCATCAGTGAATGAACGTAGAAGGGAAAGGAAAAAATAATACAGTACATCCATCCCATAGATCTTTTCTTGATGGGAAAAATGTTACTAGCAATGCCACTTAGGCACTGCTGCTAAATTGTGGGAGCCAATAGCCAGCATGTGATTTATGTTACATAGAATGTGTGTGAATTATCATGAAAGTGTTTTTTCTTTCTTTTTTAGTTTATTTTTTTTAATTAAGAGAACCTTTAAATACAGAGTTTGAAGTAACCATAACCTATATTCTGGTTTCTTACACATCTGGCTTAATGTGGTTATTCAGTCTCATGAAGCCCCAATGCAGGGTGACACGTGACACCTAAGCCTATTTCCAGGGATGATCCCTGTGTTCCAAGTTCCCAAGATGTACCCATTACACTGTCAGAGGCAGAACTGCACCAGGCACTGGGCCTTAGGCATGTGTCTCCCATGGCTTTGGATGGCAAATTCTGAATCCTTCTCCTGTTGTACCCAATTACCTGTCCTTCTTGACTGGAGTCTGTGAAGCTCAACACCCAGCCACTGGGCCTGTCTGAAGCAGAGCAGCATGGTCACACACACAGACAGCTCTGGCGAGTGCAGTGCTAGGGTCCTCTCTCCTGCATGGGCCCGCCCTCCTGCTGAGCCCTGGAAGGAAGTGTGCCAGGTTGCCATGACCTTGGGATGGCGAGAAGAATCCCTTGAGAGGTCTGCAAGTCAGGCAGCGGCCAGCCATTATCCACCCTGGGCTCCAGCTACAGCAGGTAGCTGGCGTTCACCGGAACGAGAGCAGTACAGAGGCCTCGCCTGCCCTCAGATCTTGAACCATCCACTGTATCTCAAGAGAATGCATGTCACTGCAGAGCCAGTGGTTTACTTTCTTGTGAAGAAGCTGGACACCTGGGTTTGAGGCTGAGCTGCTATGAGTAAGTAGAATCTCAGGTAATCAATCACCAGGGTTCAAGACGCTGTGAGAGGCGCCGGGGGCCAGATACAAGCGTGTCAGCCATGCCTTGGCAGGGGCTCACAGGGCTGAAAATAAAGAGCTGCAGACAAAGCAAGAAATGGCCAATTCTTCAGTGAGGTGGCCAGGAAAGAAGAGCCGCTGAGGAGGGCATCTGCAGAGGCAGCAACAAGTGGGGCCTGAGCAGGGCAGGACTCCACGGGCAAGCAGCCGGGGCAGCCCAGGGCCAGCACAGTGCTGGGCCAGCCGCTCACCGCTCCGGTGACGGATGCGGGGCCCTGCCCGGGGCCCTGCCCAGGGCCCAGAATGCATGCTCCAGACAGCGGCCTTTATTCCGTGGTGGAGACACTGATGGTTTTAAGTTGAAATAAGACAGTATTTGCATCTCAGAAAGGTGACTCTGGCAGCCATGTAGGAGATGGAGGGAGTGTCACAGTGCAGGGCACAGGCAGCATGAAGGCTGGCTGAATGAATGTGTCTGATCTGGACCAAACTCAGCAAGCCTTTCTCTCTAAACTTTTGTTTTTCCCTCTAGCAGGAAAAATATCAGAATCGCACCTATCTCACCAGACTGCTGTGAAAGTAAGTTGTAAACGTGTCTAGTAGTTCATGCATTTTCAGCATGCAATAAGGGTTGGAACTTGAAAATAAAGGCTCAATGAATATTTTAGTTAATTGTTTCAGGCTCAAGGAAGACGTTTTCCTTAAAATAACAACTGACCATTAGAGCTGTTCATAAATAAAGGGCCACGCTGGGAGGCAGTGACACCCTTGTCATTCAGACACGTTCCACCCAGCCACTGCTCATGCAGGCATCACAGGTGGAGGCTAAGCTGTACCTGAAGATCTTAGCATTCTTGCTGGTATAAAAACCATCATTAAACATTTTTTAATACACAATCATAGTTTGTATATAGTTTAGCCCTTTATTCCGATGATGTTTTTGCTACCCCATTCTAAACGGACAACATGGCTGTAGGGAAAGGAAGACCAGTAGCCACCTAGTTATAAGGTAGCATGCGCACAGTGACCAGCACTGATGAAATGTGAGGGTGCAGCTGAAGGAAAAGGGGGCATCTGCCAGCATCTCACCAGGCTCTATGGGCCTTCGCGTGTGGCGGTGGGGAGATGTTTACACTCAAAATGCCATTGGCACTAGCACAGATGATTCAAACTAAGAGTTTTTATATTGTATTCCCACCACACAACCTGTGAAAGAGAGAGAGAAGGAGAGGAGAAGAGCTGAAGGGAGGGGTAGGGAAAGGAGGGAAAGGGAAAGAGGGAAAAAGAGGGGCAGGGATGAACAGAGGGAAAGGAGAGGGAAAGACAGAGACAAAAAGAGAGGAAGGGAAAGAGAGAAAGCCAATCATGGCACAGTGACTTAGGAAGAATCCTACTGAAATGCTCAATAAAGCCAGTGTAATTTCTTTGAGCCCCACTGGACTGCTAACATTTCAGAGCCCAATACCACGCGCAATTAAACAAGCAAACCCATAATTCATTAGGGATAATTTTAATAGATGACTCATTAGCCAGCCAGTCAATGACGCTTTGTTTGCCCAAAGGCCCTGGCAGATGCTTAACTACAATGAGGCTTCCACTGCCTCTGACAAAAGGCAATGGAATCTAAACCACCCATGCCACGTCTTCAAGCTTCTTCAGGATTTTTTTTTTTTTTGAAGATAAGGATCAAATGAAATGACTTCTGTTAAACTTGTATTTCCTGTACAGAATTGATAAATTCTTCAAATTATATGATTGTACAACTATTAAAGTGCTACTTAAAGTAGAGGAAGTCTGTTTAGAATACAGGGCCCACCTAGCCTTTTAACTTTTGGCTCCTCAGATGTTTCACAGTTTCCTTCTCACTCAGTTTCTCATACTGGGGTGGTTTCACAGGATGATCAGAGATACTAGGCCAGTAGTAGAGATGCTAGTTTATATGTAATTCCTAATGAGAGGAATACATCTGCTACACAATCAACACTGGAAGTCACTGAAAAAAACGACTTTAAAATCTCACAACAATGACTACATGTATCAAAAATCAACCCAGAAAGGCACAGTATCATAGTAAGCCACTGTACTGAGGAGTTGGCAAAGTCGGGCTGGAATGCATTGCCTGATACCAAGAAAAGACATTAGACAAGGGTTTCTCCTTCAGCGTCAGCCTTTTCCTATGCAAATGACAAAAAACAATTCTTGCTCTCCAAACCACAGTTAAATATGTTGGGAGAATCAAATACAAAGATGTAAATGATGAAGCAAAAAGAACAACCTTCCAGGGTTTAAAATAAGTTCTAGTGAAAGATTTTTGTATTTTATTTTCAAATTTGAAATTTCAGCCCTAGGGAAAACCAGCAAGTAATTCCTGACTAAAGGATACAGTATAAGAAAAAACACATGAAACTACGCAACCCTTGAAATCCTCATCTCTGTCTTTTTCTGGTGAGATGAGGTAGGCACAGCTCTGCTACCTTGAATGAGTATCTGTATCCTGTGGACTTGGTGACAGAATGGCCTGAGAGAGGCAGGAAGCCAGCCCCAGTCACCTTCCTGGAATGCAACCTGTCCCCTCCAGCACAGGCACCCACATTATCACTCTGCTCTGTGAGTCAGAAGCTAAAGGACAAGCCTGAAAACAGGGATAGTCATCTGAGCATGAGCGTGATGTGCGACCATGGAGGAAATGAAACCACACTCACAAGGGACAGAAAATGGTACTGCAGAGACTTCTCTTTTCTTCTTACTGCACTGTTTGCACAGATTTTCCCAGAGCCACTGTCAATAACTACACTGGAATCTTTTAAGTAAAATTCTACATGTATTTAAAAATAAAGTCTTATTTTTAGAACATGACCTGCTTCTAATTTGTGTGTGTTGATGGTGGGTACAGACTGAGAGACAGGATAGGAAGGGGAGGAGGGAAGGGATGGGAGAATCTGAAGCTTTTCCATAATAATAGAGCCTTCCTTGGAACTCTGGCTCTCTCTAGAAGAATCCTCTAACAAATGAGATCCGTGAAAACTGAGACGAAATAGAGTGATAATCACACAAAAAGGTTTCTGAATGAGTTGATGTCAATATCATCAGCTACTCCCATGGGTACTTGGTCTTACAAGCTAATGCTGTGTTAGTGATTTTTAAATTTTGTTTTGTAATCCAGGGCCAGTTTATCCTTCTGTCTTTCTATTTTGTCTATCTACTTAGACAGCCTTTCTTTAAAAATAGGAATAAGTCCAGGCGTGGTGGCTCATGCCTATAATCCAGCCCTTTGGAAGGGTGAGGTGGACAGATCATTTGAGCTCAGGAGTTCAAGACCACTCTAGGCAACTGGGCAACACCTCTACTAAAAAAAAAAAAAAAAAAAAATCAGCTGGCCATGGTGGTACATGCCTGTAGTCCCAGCTACTCAGGAGGCTGAGGCTGGAGCATCACTTAAGTCTGGGAGATCAAGGCTGCAGTGAGCCAAGATCATGCCACTGCACTCCAGTATGGGTGACAAAGTGAGACCTATCTCAAAATAAATAAGTAAATAAAAAGTAAAAATAAAGTTAGGAATAAGGTTTATTAATAGTAGCATCTAGAGATAATCAGGAAACTGGCCACTCTATGAGAACATACAGACATTACTTCCTTTCCTTTATGGTCTGCATTCAACCAGAAAGAAAGGTGCTTGCAAACGTTTTGCTGCTATCAAGTAAATCCAGCACAACTCAACTTGTGTGGTAAGATCATATTCTGGCAGAAATGTCTTGTGCTAACTAAAGAAAGCATCTCTTAGTAGTAAAAGAAACAGAATATATTTCATATATATGGATTTCATTTTTATAATTTTATAAAGAAATGATGGGCAGGGGGATCGAATTCAGGTATTTA
Source organism: Alouatta palliata (assembly GCA_004027835.1). Taxonomy (NCBI): domain Eukaryota; kingdom Metazoa; phylum Chordata; class Mammalia; order Primates; family Atelidae; genus Alouatta; species Alouatta palliata. The sequence continues at coordinate 20,706 of PVKV010008319.1, forward strand.
CAGGGCATCTGTTATGTGCCAGGCATGTTGGAAGGCATGATTAAAGACAAAGAGGGATAGGATCCAGATCCTGCCTTCAAGGAGCTTCCCCAAGAGAGACTGACATGAGATAGCAAACAAAGTCCTGACTGCTCCTCAGAGGTCTCCCTCACTTTTCTCTCTCCACAGAGAGCCCAACCATTTTCTCTATGAGAAAAAATGGTCAAAGTGATCTCAAATATTTTACATAACTCTGAGAGGTACTTAGGGAAGCTATCCTATGGAGTAATTTCATCCCTTTCTTTGAGAACTCTACTAATAATTTCCATATGAGGCTTAGGCCAACAATGCAAAGACAATTTCTCAAAGGATTTCTCAATTTTACCTTTATATAATTCAGCTTCTGTAAACTGTACCTGTAACTAACTAGCCCTAGTGGAAGTCCAGTTGTTTTTCTCTTCTAAAAGGAAAAGGAGTCTTTTACTTAACTATACCCTAAATTTATCTGTTTGGGGCATATGTAGCGCAGTTTCTGAAGCAACTGTAATAGGTCAAAAATCCTCTCTAAATTTGAACCCAAGAGAACAGTGGCTATTGAATAATCTTTACCTTCAATAGGAGCTCATGGAACGAAGTCCCCAACCTATATTAAACTTACTTCACCAGCAAGTCAGTGTTAAACATCTTATTCCTGCATGAGATCTGGTCCATTTTCTACAGTGTTCATTCTATGTTATCTGGTCTTACTCTCTTGATGCCCTGGCCCAACAGACAATCAGTTACAGGGATATCAAGATCAAATCAGCACTACAAAGCCATCAATTATCCCAGCTTTATTGAAGTTAACAGTTAGAAAATGCAATAACAGATACTAAAAATGCAGCTGAACCAACATTCACAGGATCAAATGTTCTTCTTTACCTAAGAAAAAGTATAAGGAGAATCTCTGGCATTACTGCTATAATTCCTTCTCAAAGAATAAGCCGAAGAGATGTTTTCTAGAATGGAGTGAATAGGGCAGAAAATACAATGTGTTTCTTTGCTTTAGGGAACATTCAACTTAAAAAAGGTTTTGTTGCCGGGCGCGGTGGCTCACGCCTGTAATCCCAGCACTTTGGGAGGCCGAGGCGGGTGGATCACAAGGTCAAGAGATCGAGACCATCCTGGTCAATATGGTGAAACCCCGTCTCTACTAAAAATACAAAAAAAAAATTAGCTGGGCATGGTGGCACGTGCCTGTAGTCCCAGCTACTCGGGAGGCTGAGGCAGGAGAATTGCCTGAACCCAGGAGGCGGAGGTTGCGGTGAGCCGAGATCGCGCCATTGCACTCCAGCCTGGGTAACAAGAGCGAAACTCCGTCTCAAAAAAAAAAAAAGGTTTTGTTTTGTGTCTTTGGATGCAACGGCAAGATTAACATACTTGTATTAGAGGGTCCCCTGAGGGTGAGCCTGGGAACCTGGAGCTTGAGCTTGGGCATTCAAGTGGCCCACAAAGGGACAGAGCAGAGCCCCCAGGCTTCTCCACCAGAGCTCTGCGAAGACAAAACATGTAATTTTAGTAAATTATTTCCTGCAATAAAGATGGTAATAAGTAGGATAAAGCCAAACAATACTTTAGCATGCATTTAAAAACAGATTTGACTTTTAGCTTGTGTGTGTATAGGAAAAGGACAGAGAAAAAGAGATGGAGTGATTAACTCATGGTGTCTGTGCAAAAGACCGCCTTAATTACAAATACTTTTTGCCCTCTCTAGAGTGCATTAGTGTAAATATGAAGCATACATACACTAATGCACTAATGTATATAATGCACATATATATAATATATATATTTTATATATGCAAAATCACTAAATTTAATGATGTCAATCTTATAAGAGACAATTACAACTATTTCCCATGGACAGCCTTGTTATTAAAATTAAACAGTCAGTTTAGTTCATATTTTCATATTTTCCAGATTTTCACGGAAGTCACAAAAAAATTGGAGACACCAGTGAAGGAAGAAACAGTTGGGGAGCAGGGTAGGGAAAGAGCAAGGGGCAGACTGGGGTGGACAGAGAAAGCTCAAGGAATCTCACGGACTTGGTAAGTGCAAAAGTGAATAGCTAACCTAAGTGTGAAAAGTTCTTTAGTGTAAGAACTTTCTTACACTATTTTCCTAGGACTTTTGCTCTCAAGACTAGCACCATGACTTTCCTAAGTACAATGGGTCACTTCATGATCCGCAGTAGTACAATGATACTTCACATCAATGAGCATGACTAAAGGGTGGAGTACAAGCTTCCATCTTAATGTGGTTAATTACTACTCATTAGAACTTAGGCAGCACTTAGATGGAGTTTCATAATCCTCATAATCCACGTCCACAGGCACTATGCCTAACCCATTTTATATGAATATGCAAGTTCATTCTCTATACATTTACATCCTCTCTCCACCCATACCCTTGCCAAAAACTGCTTTTCTGATTTAATGTCATATGCTCAATTTTACGGGGTTTAAATTAAACTTAAAATGTGATCTAAGAATGTACACAACCTCATGTTTCTAAATTATCTGTGAATGAAAACTTGAACAACTCATACTAGAAACATGGGTGATATAGGTGTCTTTCATTAAACAACAATTTTAAACAGGACCTACAGCTTCTTATTTGGGGACAAAGCAGCTCCTGGGATGACATTCCAATCAAGCAAGACCTAGCCAGATGAAATAAGCAACTGTGATTTTCTATATTTTTCTTAGCTTATTTTAAATAGTACACTGAAAAGTTTACTGTACAGAATAAAGAAGAACAAAAAAAAAAAAAAAAAAAAGAAACGGCAAGTTGAATTTGTTATACAGAATTTTCCACAGCCAGATCAGGAAAATGGTTTTTTGCTTAAACATTTTACGTTTCAAAGACGTAGGAAACGGTTACAAGCTTTCCTTTTCCTATAAATAAGGCTGTTTTTTTTTTCTTTATTAATCAAGGCCCTTGAATTGTCTTTCTTAAATGATTGGTTTGTTAGAAACAATATAGAAACCATGTTCTTCTAAATACAGATAAAGAAGAGACTATTTATTTTGTTATTTTCATTTTTATTTCTTGGCACATTTTTCAAAGATTATATTAAATAGCCCCCTAGAAAGCTAGAAGATTTTTCCCACAATGGAAAACAATAGCAATACCTCACTAATCAATATAAAAAGTCAAAATAAAAAATCAATGAGTATTACAACACATTCGGTGAGCAGGCCACTGACATATTTTCCTTCCAAGCAAGAACACTTTAGGCTCCTAAGAAATAATATAGAATTAGACTCCCACAGTGAGTAGAAATTCAATTGCTAACCTTACTACCTAACAGTAACTTGACAAAGATTCTAATAGAACAGATTTTCTAGAAAACTTCCCAAGTAAATATCCTCTGGATACAGTTCCACAATGACTTCCCCTGTGCTAGGAAGACAGGAACCATGTTGTTAAGACAGAGAGCTCTCAGCAGAAGCCTGCTTTTTCTGGACCACTGTCACTTTATGAGACAGATACAACTTCATCATGGCTTTCTGTTGGTAAGGCCTTACCTTAGTTAGGTAAGGCCTTACTAACGAATAGATTCAGGCACCACTAACACTTTAGACAACTGAAACACAAAATGATGCCACTGCTATATGCTACTCTCCTGCATATGAACAGACATGGTTTATTGATGGTGATACGGGCAGGAGGCAGACAGGGGTGGGTCCCTGGTGAAGCTCCACCTTCAAACCAAAAAGCCTGAAACTCATGGTCTAAAGGGAGAACCTGTACTCCTGTTTGCCCACTCTCTCCTGAATGGTTATTTCTGAATAATGTCTTTTTGCCAATCAAATGTTGCCTTTCTCAAAACTACCAATGGCCCGCCCTGCACCCCATCCTCTGCCTCTAAAGACTCCAGACTTAGTAGAAGAGAGAGAAGCTGCTTGACTGGAGAGAGGAGAGTTGAATTTAGAGAGTGGATGGACTTTGGAGGAGAGATGGCTTAACTTCAGGGAAGAGCCGGCCAGACATCGGGGGAAGACTACCTGTTTGTTCCCTTCCCTCTACAGCTCCCCTCTCCACTGAGAGCCATTTCCATCACTTAATAAAATCCTCCACTGATATGGTTTGGCTGTGTCCCCTCTCAAATCTCATCTTGAATTGTAGCTCCCATAATTCCCACGTGTTGTGGGAGGGGCCTGGTAGGAGATAACTGAATCATGGGGGTGGTTCCCCCATCCTCTTCTCATGGTGGTGAATCTCACAAGATCTGATGGCTTTATAAGGGGAACTCCCCTTTCACTTGGCTCTCATCCTCTCTTCCCTGCCTCCATGTAAGATATGCCTTTTGCCTTCCACCGTGATTGTGAGGCCTCCTACTCTTGTGGAACTTTGAGCCCATTAAACCTCTTTTTCTTTATAAATACCCAGTCTCTGGTATGTCTTTATCAGCAGCATGAAAACAGACTAATACATCCTCCTTCACCATCCTTCAAGTGTCCACATGACCTCATTCTTCTTGGACACCAGAAAAGAGGTCAGGATGCACCGAGTGCAGGTACTCAAAAAAGTCTGTCACACTGGCCCTTTGCCCTCGCTGGCAGAGGACAGCTGCTCCACGTGACTAGGCAAAGGGCCAAGTGAGCTGATAACACACTGCTGTCCACAGATGGCAGAGCTAAGAGAGCACTGTCACACGCCCTCTGGGCCTTCAGGGTCACAGGCACCCCAACCCATGTATCACAGCAACACCTACATGTAGCTTGCTCCTGCTGGTGACCAGAGCAGCCAGCCATGCTCTCTGACGTGCTCCCTCCCACAAGGAGTTGAGCACACCAGGCTTAGTAAATGGAGCTCGCTCCTGCAGTGCACAGAGCAGCAATCAGCTAGATCTCATACTCCCTTGCTCATGTGCTCCCTCCCTCAAGCGGTTGAGCATGGTGGGCCACGTAAATGGAGCACCCTGTCACAAGTCCAGTGAAAGGGTCGTGAAAAATCCTGTATCGATGGTGATGTTGCAACAAGCAAATCTCCTTTAAATAAGATCTCAAAAGTTTAAATGACATCTCTTCCTTCCAGATTAGTGTAGCATAGGATACAAAATGCTAGTATAAGACGGACAGATAGGAAAGAAAGGACTGGGCAGCACTGGGCAATTCTCCTAGCTCTGTCTGTAACTTATGTACCCTGCCGGAGCCTCTTCACCTTCCTCAGGTTTCTGTATTAGCTGTGAGCTGAAAGCTAGAATGAAGGTGAATTCATTCAGAGGACAAGGGATAGAGGGGGCTGGAGACCTGACTACATATTTTCCTCAAACACACACTTTGCTTCTTTACCTGATACAGCCAATAGCATAGGTTCAGCAAGATCTGACATCTGTCTCAGCCAGACCCTTTCATATCTTTAAAATGTATAAAAAGTCTGCAAAAGTTTCTGGCATGCAATAAGTAATTAACATTTGGCAATTATGTTTATTTCTAAAAGTAGCTTTGTTATTATTTAGCCTGTGCTCACTGTCCCCTGCCACCCCCATATAAAAAAGGATGCGGGTGCCACCCTGAGAAGTAAGAGGTTCTCTCCCTTGCTGTTTTCAGCCACCACTGCTACAATACTGACTGCTGGACACTGGTTGAAAATGGCATGCGTGCCACCAGGGTGTTCTCGTGAAGCTGCTTGAAACTATATGGAGGGAGGTGGGCATAAAAGCAGGTTGTAGAGGGGTCAGGTAAATACTTAAGATAAAAATATTTTAAAAGTTTGAACTGCTGTCTAACTATATCCCATAAAATGCAGATTTTTGGTAACTTGTGTTGGTACAAATTGAATATTTACAGCTGAAAGCCATTAGCAATACAGCAATTACTTAAATAACAATTTTTGTTCAAAAGGCAACAGTAATTGTAGATGTGAATTACAGAATTTGGGTGGTATGCTGGTGTTTGAGGTAACATTTACTCAATTATTCTGTATGTTTAAAAAGTTTTATACTAAAATACTAGAAAAGATCTAATTGCTAATGACTTTATTCAGAAGTACAATATAATTTAATATAGCTGTATATATTTTTTCTTCAAGTTGAAATACTTTTCACTCATTTAAATAACTTTTAAAACATCTTGATCTAGGAAGCAAGACTACAGATGGATGAAAGTAAATTGGAAGCAGCAACAAGTAACGACTTCATATAAATCGTTGCAAAAACTTTTACAAGTCAGAGGCAAACTCTACTCACATATGTATAGCACACTACTGCTAATTTTTTACAGGGTTGATAATCTGGCCTTTACACAGATGGAAAAATCAAGATAGAACAGCTTGTCTAAGCTGAGAAATAATGTATTTGCACAGCAGGAATCTATGGCACCCACCTCACAACAGGAGGAGAAAATGCTCTCTGCTCTTTGTTATGGAAATTCACTGACAAGTAAAAAAGTGTCGGTCACTTAATCTAAAAGTTTACTAATATTTTGTGAATAACAGAGAGGCGCTGTTATAAGGAGGGGGGGCAGGAAAGTGCCGGGAGGAGAAGGGCAGGTCCCTGGTGAGGTCCTGGTCTGTGCCCACGGACCGAGGTGAGGACAGGCACTCCTGCCTTCATGCCCAAATGCTGCATTTCCTGCCCCACCACACCCGCCATGCTGTGCCTATAAAAACCCTGAGACCCTAGCAGGCAGGGACACAAGCGGCTGTATGTCAAGAGGAACACATCAGCAGAGGAACACACAAGCAGCTGGATGTTGGTAAAAGGTCAAGAGCATACCATCAGGCACCGGCACACTGGCAGGCCACTGACCGGCGGAACGATTCGGAGTTTGGCCGTGGTGGACAGAGGAGACCGCCGTTGCACAGAGGAGACCCGGGGCCCTACAGACAAGACTCCGGGCGGCTGAGCGACCGGACTCCAGGGGAAAACCACCTTCCCGCTCCATCTCCTTTTGGGGCTCCCCCAACTGCTGAGAGCTACTTCCACTCAACAAAACCTGGCACTCACTCTCCAAGACCACGTGTGATCTGATTCTTCCAGTATACCAAAGCGAGATCCTCGGGATACAGAAAGCCCTCTGTCCTTGACATAAGGAAAGGGGTCTCAATGAGCTAACACAAGACATCTACCTACGCTAACTGAAAGAGCACTCCGTAACACACGCACACTGGGGCTTCAGCTGTAAACAATCACCCCTAGACACGGCTGTGGGGTTGGAGCCCCACAGCCTGCCGGTCTGCATGCTCCTCCAAGAGTTTAGAGCAGTGGGGCCCTGAAGAAGCAAGCCACACCCACATCGCATGCCCTGCGAGGAGGATAAGGGAAAGTTTCCCATTTCAACTGTGTAATTAAAATGTGTGTAAATGAGACGGTATTATGACTTGTTTAATCTACATTTGCAAACATTTCTTTATTCTAAAGTTAATTTCAGTGTCAGGGTGCATATGTGTTTTAAACAATGTCTCTCCTTTTTCATTTTCATGATTGCTGACTTTAATTTTGGCAACAAATTTACTTTCAGTTATAAATCTCTGGAGTAATCTTATGTTAATATATCTAAAACTGCAAGGAATAATATTTCTTAAAATGGAGAGTACCAAAACTTAATAATTGTACCTTTTGAGAAACCAAGAAATTTTGACTTTGTTCAGAACATACATATGAGAACTATAAAATGCTTCCTACATCATCAACATATTAGAAACCCAGGAGAATCCTTAATACACAAGACCTACCCGTATTATGGAACAAATCAGACTTGGATGGCAAGGAGAATGACTTAACTTTCTATCTGTCTCTCCATGGAACCTGACCATTTCAAATTTTTAGTCAAAGGGTAAAGTGTTTACTCTTGTGTGAGTATGTTAGCCTCTGGAAAAGCCAACGACGCCATCTTTTCAAGCAATCATAAAAATGACTTTGTTTGAGACAACCTTTTTGTAACAACCCCTATTTGAGCCAAAATGTTTATAAAGTATTTTTAGTTTATACTAATTCAAATGTGAGCCTCTCATGCCAAGATGTGGACTACACTCACAGCAGTGCTAGCCTGGCATTTGGGGAGTGAGATGACAGCAAGGTCCTTCTTTTGGGTCTGCTAGTTTACATAAGACTTTCTCCTTAACAGTCTCATTCATTTTCATGAGATATTTTGGCCTATTTCTGAGATATCACTTCCTACCCCAGCCAATTACAAAGGTTTACAAATGTTCATTTAAAATATATGGAAAATAAGGACAGTATAAAGAAGAAAATAAACATAATGAGTAAAAAGCACTATCAATATTATGGTATACCATTTCCCTCACTATCAAAATCTGTTTGATTTCTGACTTCTTTTTCACCTAAGTGCAATATAATAAAATTGAATGAAATTTAATCTATTTGGTTCTTCGAACTTGGAGAAGAGTCTGAATAAAGAATACCTATATAGCTTACTATGTAGCTCTATGCATATGCTGATGGCTAGAAGGCTAAACAATAAATAGATATTATTGAGAAAATAATGTCTTTTTACAAAACAAGCCTCATATTTTTTAGTAGGTAAGGTCATTTAGGTTAGACAAAAGAACATTTCAGCTTCTCTTGTCAATATCTACTTTCTCCTACTGTCTCATAATTTCTAAGTATCCACCTATATATTTTTTGGTGTGATGTTCTTAAAATATATCTAAGGATTAATGTCATAAAATGCTTCTTTGTAATTATAGCTTAGAAGCACATATTTAAAAGATCTAGGCCAGGTGCGATGGCTCACGCATATAATCCTAGCACTTTGGGAGGCTGAGGTAGGCAGATCATCTGAGGTCAGGAGAATGAGGCCAGCCCGGCCAAAATGGCGAAATCCCATCTCTACTAAAAATACAAAACTTAGCCGGGCGTGGTGGCGCATGCCTGTAATCTCAGACACTGGGGAGGCTGAGGCAGGAGAATCACTCGAACTTGAGAGGTGGAGGTTGCAGTGAGCCGAAATCATGCCACTGCACTCCAGCCTGGGCAACAGAGTGAGACACTGTCTCAAAAACAAATAAATAAATAAATAAATAAATAGAGATCTAAATGTTACACTGTTTAAAATTTAAAGTCAGGGCTAATTATTCTGTGCATATAACAGAAATATGCACATTTTGCATATTTCTAATATTGAATCTTCTAATTCAATATTATTAGGTGTTCAAATACACACACATTTTTTATTGTTATGAACAAAAATAAGATTGCAGGTGAACCTAATCTTTGCACTAGCAAACAGACTACCTGTTTGCTTTCTTTTGCAGGCATTAAAGTTTCTTTCTGAATTGCATAAATGAACAAGAAAGCTGGGTCTGGTTTCCTAGAGAGGGATCACTCGGGAGCACATGAACGCTGTGAGCATTTGAACAAGAACAGGCAACTCCAGGGAAAGGACAATGTCATAACCATGCTTGCTCATGTCTGGCCACAGAACCAACATGGATATTTAAAAGCAGATAGGTCAGGGCAAAGTAAAATGTAATCATTTGTTTATTAAAAAAAATATATATATACTACTTGTATATGTGATATATGCAAACCCAAAACTTAGCACATCTAGGAATCCCAAGAATGAAAATCTGAATTTCCCCTTAACAAAATCCATTATTTTACAATAGAATCATTATTAGCCTCTTTCTCTCTCTGTAATAGATAAAGCTCACCAACAGGCAATATAACATGTTAAGAAATGTGTAATGAAATAACCAGTCTCTTCAGCACCAGAAAGCAAGGAGTTCCATAAGAATATTACTTTGTTGGAATTTAGTAGAATAATGTAAGTCTGAGGGTCTTGGATTATAGATTGAAATGAGGCAGTATTTCTGAACTAGTACTTTTATACCCCCAAAATAAAGAGGAGCACCATTCAAACATTTTTTCCATCTATCTATTCATCCATCATCCAGCACAAATAATTAAAAGAATATTTGTGAAACTTTTCCTAATTCAAGTACCATTCAGTGTAAGCTACCTGCATTCCAGAGCCACCATTCCCTGAATTGAAAGTAGCATAAGTGTAAACATATCTGTATGAGCAAAGGTTTGTATGCTCCTACCTCTAGGTCACACTTTTTCACTGTGCACCTGGCATTTAGAATATATACAGATACAGAATAGATACAGATATTTTCAAGAATGTAATGTGTCAGTTCCTACCTCCACATAGTCCCTGGCATGGCCCCAATCTCGTTTGGCATCCAGATTTCCCAAACTGAAACATTCCAGTTGTCCAAGGTGAATCTTAGCTACTGACCGGCTAATTTTTCGAGTAACAAAATTAGCTCCTAAAAAAAGGCAAAAATGTATTATCAGTCAAGTGCATTTGACACATTTAACAGTTTGGTGAACCAAACCCAATTTCAGCCTCTGGGCACTTCTTTCATTCTTCACTCCCAGCCACCCTGTTAAAATAATAAAAGAAAAGAAAAAGTAAAAAGATCATTAACTGTCATTTAGACAAGTTAAGAAGCCCTAATTCTATGTGTCACATCAACTCTACTTTCATAACAAACGTTTTTCTTTGGGGGACATCTTAACATTCCTAATTTGCTGCTTCAATATGCAACCCAGGCATTAGGCCAAAGAAAAGCTGTTGGAATGCCAGTTTTTAAACAGAAAATTCAAAAGGGTTGTATAAAGGGAAATGCCAGAATGGACGACAGACATCTAAGACCACCCTGATTTTTTTTAAGAACACAAACATCATATATTCCTATTAATAAAGCTACTTTGGGGCTCATGGGGAGAGAAAGAAACATAGCTTAGTTCACAGGGTAACTAGTTAAAGGAAACAAGAAAGGAATTTCTTTGGGCTGCCTTTCCCTTAACAAAATAAGTGGTGATGGCTCTTATTTAGAAACCTGCACAGCCATCCAAAATATGATATGGTTCCTGGGCAAAAGTTTCTCTGTACTATACTTAAGGCAAGGCCACTTTCCAACTTCACTTAAGTGTTTTCTACAGAAAGGGCTCCTAAATTTTGTATAATATTCTGAAATGATTGGATGAAAGTATTGAAATTGTTTTAATGTTCCCTGTCTTTAATGAAAACTCTATCTGCTTTTAAAAGATCACAAATTAAAAGGCAGTTCTGAGATAGTTTTACTTTGTGTCTAAATAAGGCTATGACAAAACATCATTTAATACCAAATTCTCAAGGTACTAATATACACATTAGCTAGTTAATAATGGATCCATACAGTTTAGATACATGAATATCGTAATTTATCACATACCAATGACTTTACCTATGTTCTTTTGCAGATGAAGCAGAGAGGCAGATTTATGATAAAAGCATTTGGCTTATGGAGAACTGGCACAGAAATAACGGGAATATTTCTAAATAGGTTTTCTAAGTTTTGGCAAGAATACGGCTTAGCGCAAATTCAAACACACATCAGATTCACTTACTTCACAAACTTGATACATACATTTATACCAATACCATTATCATTAAGAAATACAATGGGACTACCGTGGAAATCCACATTTTCAATTTCCCTTGTCAATTCAGAGGGTACATTAAGAAATATAAAGTTTCAACTTTCCACAGAGGTTTATATAGCACACAGAGGTCCTTCAAAAAAGTGTCTTTTTTTTTTTTTTTTGAGACAGAGTCTCACTCTATTGCCCAGGCTGGAGTGCAGTGGTGCAATCTCGGCTCACCGCAACCTCCGCCTCCTGGGTTCAAGCATTCCTCCTCCCTCAGCCTCCCGAGTAGCTGGGACTACAGATGCCTGTCACCACGCCCAGCTAATTCTTGTATTTTTAGTAGAGATGGGGTTCATCATATTGGCCAGGCTGGTCTCGAACTCATGACCTTATGATCTACCCGCCTTGGCCTCCCAAAGTGCTGGGATTACAGGCGTGAGCCACCACACCCGGCCAAAAAATGTCCTTCAAAATGAAGACCTACTTATTAATCAGTAAGTAATTAGTGGCTAATTAGTAATTTAAAATTTTTTTCTATTGACTTGTAACAATTAAATTTAAATTTATAATTAAATTTAGTTTTTTTGATGTTTATTGTTATTTCAATGTCAGGACTATACTATTTTCTCAAAATACACTAAGAAACCAATGATGGCACATTATTAAATGAAGTTTCCAACACAAAACATTTTGGATTAACCTATTTACTAGTAAACTAATGTTTGGGAGTCTAATGGAAGCATTTGACCCTGTTCAAACAATTGACTGATTCTTTTACCCAGTGTTCACTGCACGCCGACCAAGCACTCAGCACTGAGCTGGGCACCAGGGATCTGAGAGTGAAGGAGCAGTTCCTGTTCTCAGGTATCTCAGAGTGTGTCAGATGGGCTGACAAACCAGTGTAGAACCTAGTAAAATAACAGGTTTGCAAGCGGGGGAAAGCCCTTGGGGTTGTAGCATAGCTGCCTGGCACAGCACGTGAAAAATGCCCACCAGAAAAGGAGCTTGAATGGAGTCTCCCAGTGACATCCTGAAGGGATTAATCAAGCTATGAGACAGGGGTACTCCAGGCAGGAGGAACAGCACTTGCAAAGATGAGGAAGGATCTTTCTCTTCCAACTCTTACCACAACTTTAGGATGGTTACGGCACCTCCAATGAGGGCTATCACTGTTAGCACTGTGTGAAGCTCTTTAGATGGGGTAACTCATTTAATTTTCAAAGCAACTCATGGGCTAAGAACTATTATTACCCCCATTTTGTACATGAAGAAGCTGAGATTCAGGGAAGCTATGTAAATTAATATTCTAAAACAGGATTCAAATCAAGAGCTATGTGACTAAAAGTTCTTATATTACCAGAACTTTAATGTCATGCTAGAAATGGAGCTGTTTTCTTATCTGGTTCCAAAAGTTATCTTGGATAACTAGCCAAAATTAGCAAAAATTTCTAGTTCTTAAACTGTAATTTTAACTATTCTTTAGAACAACTATTTTGAGATATAATTCACATACAACTCATTCATTTAAAGCATATGCTTTAATGGTTTTTGTTATATTCATAGAAATGTACAACCATCACCACAATCAATTTTAGAACATGTTCATCACCCCAAAAAGGAATGCTGCATCATTTAGCAGTCACTACCAGTTTTCTTCTAGTACCCTAGCCCTAGCAAACACATAATCTATCTTTTATCTCTAGATTTGCCTATTCTGGACACTTCATATAAATGGAATTATATTAATGTCTAGTCTTTCTGACTGGTTTCTTTTACTTAGCATTACATTTTCAAGCTTCATCCATACTGTAGCTTGAATCAGTATATCATTCCTTTTTTATGGCCAAATAATATTCTGTTATATGAATATACCAAATTTTATTTATCCATCCATGAGATGAGTATCTGCAGTGCCTCCATCCTCTGCCTTTTGTAAATAAAGCTACCATGAACATTCGTGTCTTTGTGTGGATGTATGCTTTAATTTCTTTCAGGTATATACCTAGGGGTGGAATCACTGGGTCATATGAAATCTACCAACAGAGGAACTGTAGACTTTTCCAACGTGGCTGCGCTACTTTACATTCCTACTAGCAGCGAAACAGGGCTCTGATTTCTTCCCATTCTCCTCAGCACTTGTTACGGTCTGTTAGACTGCAGTCATCCTGGTGGGTGCCAAGCGGTATCTTACTGCAGTTTTCGATGTGTATTTTTCAGATAACTAATGATATAAAGCAATTACCTTTTCATGTGCTTAATGGCCGTTTGTGTATCTTTTTTGGAGACATGTCTATTCAGATCCTTTGCCCATTTTTAAATTGGATTATTTATCTTCTCATACAGTTGTAAGAGTTTTTTTTTTGGAGACAGTGTTTCCCTCTTATTGCCCATGTTGAAGTGCAGTGGTGCAATCTCAGCTCACCACAACCTCCGCCTCCAGGTTCAAGCGATTCTTCTGCCTTAGCCTCCCGAGTAGCTGAGATTACAGGCATGAGTCATCACGCCTGGCTAATTTTGTATTTTTAGTAGAGACAAGGTTTCTACATGTTGGTCGGGTTGGTCTTGAACTCTTGACCTCAGGTGATCCGCCTGCCTCAGCCTCCCTAAGTACTGGAATTACAGGTATGAGCCATCACCATGCCTGGCCAAGAGTTCTTTATACATTCTGGATCCAAGTCCCTTATCAGGTAAATAATTTGCAAATATTTTCTCTCATTCTGTAGGCTGAATTTTCATTTTCTTGATTGTGCTCTTTGAAGCATAAACACTTTTTTTTCCTTTTAATTTTGATGAAATCTAATTTGTCTATTTTTGCTTGTGTGGCATGTGCTTTTGGTGTCATATCTGAGAAATCTTCGTTAATCCAAGGTCATGAAGACTGACTCCTATATGTTTTTATGAGTTTTATGGTTTTTCTGCTTATATTTGAACTTTTGATCAATTTTTAGCAAATTTTTATATATGTTGTGATGAAAGGGTCTAACTTCATTCATTTGCATGTTGATATTCAGCTGTTTCAGTTTGTGGGAAAGGCTATTTTTCTCATGTAATTGTCATAGCACTTTCCTCAAAAATCAATTAATCATAAATGTGAGGGATAATTTCTGACTTACAATACTATTTCATTGATCTACTCCATGTCTATCCTTATGCCAGTTATACACAGTCCTGGTTACTGTAGCTCTGTGGCAAGTTTAAAAATAAGGAAGTATGAGTTCTCCAACTTTGTTTTTTTTAAGGTTATTTTAGCTATTCTCTGTCACTTGAATTTCCATATGAATTTTTTGTTGATTTCTGCAAAAACACCACTGAAAGGGATCATGTTGAATCGGTGGATCAAAATGGGGACTATTCTCATTATAACATTATTGTATCTTCCAATCCATGAATATAGGATATCTTTCCCCTTTATTTTAATCTTTTAAAATTTCTTTCAACAATGTTCAATAGTTTCCAGAGAATAATTTTTACACTTCTGGTAATTTGTTCCTAAACACTTTATTCTTTTTGATTTTATTATAAATACAATGGTTTTCTTGATTGCAAGAATAAGTTTTGGATTAATTTTAAACATTTTTGTCATATGTTTGACTACTTAATTCTCAAGAAAGGCTTAAGATGATTTTTTTTTTAATGTGCTCTCTTCATTTTTACTCTGTATTACGGAAGACTGCTCTTTGAAGGAAAGAACTATATAAAAGCATAGAACATGAAGGCTGAGACTATCCCAAGTGAGAGGTGAAGAAAAAGAAGTGTACAGAGGCTGCACACCTGTCCTGAGTCAGGGCAAACAGCTGAGCCTGACCTACTGGCTTTCTAGCCTTGTGCTGTTTTGCTAAGCTGCAGCGCGATGCAAGAGGAATCTCTCCTGTGATAAGATGACCTAAGTGTTTGTGAAATATAGCACTTGTGGATAATGGAATCCCCTTAATTAATTTAAATACATATTTGATTTATAAAAGCCTTAAACTCTAAGATTCTAGTTAGAAAGAGGACTAAGAAGAGTTAGCTCAGTGAATGGAAGGAAGGCCAGCTCTGTGAGTAACTAGCTGTGATATCTTATGCAAACCATTTAGTCACTCTGAAGTCATAGCCTCCTCTGTGCACTACTTGCATATTGATATCTGCCATGCCAAATCACTGGGAATGCTAATGTAGATGAAATGGCATTTCTCACAGAAATGTAAGAAATATCACCATGTCTTTGTTTGTAAAATCAGGATAGTAATAGTATCTAACGTTTGATGTTTAAAGGAGAACATCCAGGTTTTATGGTTATCGGTAAGTACTCAATAACTGTTAGCCATTATTATAATTATTATTTTAAAATGTTATTAGTATTTATAACTAAGTCTCAACGAAAAGTTAAGATTTCTTAGTTCTTTTGTTAATAGATGACTACATCTCTTAATTCTCTATTTTGAAAGTCTGAGATTGAGAAAATATAAACAGCCATTACCAAAAGCAGGCATGTGGATCTACAGAGGAAGCAATAATAAATATTTCTTGAATGATTTTGGCTTTCAATATTAACTCACTAACCTAGGAAAGAGACTGTAAATAAATGTATATCCATAAGACAGAGAGCAACTAAGGTTTCTGGTCTAAACACTACTTTGACTGAGTTTTGCTAGCATTGATAGAATGAGAAGAAAAGAACTTCTGCTCAAGCAGTACAGTAGACAACAAAAACTGCCACATTAAGAAACCCAAATATATGCTAGGGACAATATTACTATTCTATTTTGTTAAATACAAAGCTGAGCCTCAAAGAAATAAAAGAAAATCCCCAGGTGAAGGGAGATCTCCAGAATAAAGAACACAGATCATGGGTATGCAGTGAGGAGTCTGGGCTGGGAGTAAAAATGGAAGGCCATCTCACGCCCTGGAAACAGGTTCAGCTTTAATATCCAGCTGTGACAAAGGACAAAATATTTAGGGTAGATTACTAGAACTGTGTCTAACATACTACGTTAGTTTATGTCTAATTCTGCTTGCTACTTTTGTCAGTGCTATTACCTTAAGCAAGTGTTTTAAGTTCTCAGTTCTCTTACCAATAAAATGCAATCATAATCCACACTAAGAATAAAATATCATGCTACAGTAAGCAATGAAGCAAGGCTCAAAGTGAGCAGTAGCAAGAGGACCAGCAGGAATTCATGGACCCTAAGACCATCCCTGAAATAGTACATTGAGGTTTGGAGGTTAAGACTACTTAGGAAAGCTCGGTCCCTCCATGAACCTAGGGAATGTGAAGCCCGTGAATTTTACCAGTGGCAGACACCAGGCATAGCCAGACCTGGGACTAGTCCCACCTCCTCTGTGGCCACAAGGCAAGGGAATAGCTGAGACCAGCAAGTCATCAGCTGAACCCAGGAAGCATCCAGAATGTATCACAAATACCTGAAGACACCACCTGCCCCTTTTACAACATCAGGTCAAATAAACCATATCTATATCTCATATAGAGCCATATGCCACACAAAGACTTTTAGGTCAAGCATGGACTGCTTATATGACAATGGTCCTATAAAATTACAATTAAGGCTAGACATGGTGGATCACGCTTGTAATCTAACACTTTGGGAGGCTGAGGTGGGCAGATCACCTGAAGTCAGGAGTTTAAGACCAACTGGACCAACGTGGTAAAACCCCATCTCTACAAAAAATACAAAAATTAGCTGAGTGTGGTGGTGCAAACCTGTAGTACCAGCTGCTCGGGAGGCTGAGGCACAAGAATCGCTTGAACCCAGGAGGCAGGGGTTGCAGTGAGCTGAAATCACCCCACTGTACTCCAGCCTGGATGACAGAGTGAGACTCTGTCTTAAAAATATATATATATTACAATAGAGCTGCTCGATACAAGAATACCATTTTTTATCATTTATATGGTATTTTTGCCGTACCTTTTCTATGTTTCGATACACTAATACTAAGCATTGTGTTGCGACTGTCTACACTGCTCAGAAATCTGCTGTCCAGGTTTGTAGCCTAGGAACAATAGGTTTGTAGTAGGATATACCATCCAGGTTTGTGTTAGTGCACTCTACAACATTCATACAATGACATCTCCTAAGGATGTATTTCTCTGAATGAATCCCTGTGGTTCAGTGACACATGACTGTAGCTAGATGCCATCCCAAAGAGAAACAAGAAAAGAAAGCATGTCTAGAAAAAAGCTTCAACATTCTGTTATACTAATAGCAGACACTGAACTTTCTCTTAAATTTTAATTTGTTCTTTTTTAAAAACATGTATAAATTAACTGTTAAGGACTGCATTACTTTCCTATGGCTGCCATAACAAACTCCCATATACTGGGTGGCTTTAAACAACCAAAATTTCCTGTCTCACAGTTCTAAATGCTTGAAAGGCTAATGTTCAACAGGGCCACACTCCTTCCAGAATATCTAGAGGAGAACCCTGATGCTGTCTCAGTATGTGATGGCATTCCTTGGTTTGTGGTCCAGTCTCTGCCACCATATTCATACTGCTTTCTCTAATGTGTGTCTGTGTGTCTGCCTCTTCTTTTATGATATGGACATTTGTCACTGGATTTAGGGCTCACCTTGTAATCAAAAATAATCCCTTATCTCCAGATCCTTAACTAATTATAATTGCAAAGACCTCATTTCCAAATGAGGTCACATTCATAGGTTCAGAAATTATGACGTGGACATATCTTTCTAGTGGCTGCCACCCAACCCACTATAAGAACCAAGGTTTAGAATATATGAGATACACACTGGGTGTGGTGGCTCTTGCCTGTAAAACCAGCACACTGGGAGGTGGAAGGATCACTTTAGCCAAGGAGTTTGAGATCAGCCTGGGCAACATAGCGAGACCCCTTCTCTACTAAATTAAAAGAAAAAAAAAGGACTACTCTGAGGGGGACTTCCGCCAAGATGGTCAAATAGTAACAGCTACGGAGCACAGTTCTCAATGAGAGCAACACAGAAGGCGAGTGATCTCCGCATTTCCAACCGAGGTAGCAGGTTCAACTCAATAGGACTGGATGGATAGTGGGTGTAGCCCAGGAGGGCAAACCGAGGCAGGTTGGAGTGCTGCCTCACCTGGGAAGTGCAATGGGTCAAAGGACCACCCCTCCTACCCAACAGAGGCCACTGGGGACTTCCTCCAGACACTCCAGCACTCTGGTTCAGATATTGCACGTCTCCCATGGTCTTACCAACCACAGACCAGGAGATTACTGCCAGGGCTAATAAGCCAGTGGGTTTCCAACACCCTGGGCAGCCCTTATAGCCTGAGCATGGAAAGCCTGCAAGACAGAACCACCCATTCCCCTGAAAAAGGGGGCTGAAGGCAGGGAACCAAGTTATCTAGCCTGGTGGGTCCCACCCCTACAAAGACTAGCAAACTGAAATCCACTGGCTTAACATTTTCCTAGCCAGCACAGCAGTTTGAGCTCGACCTGGGATGGTCAAGCTCAGTGGAGAGAGGGGCGTCTACTATCACCACCGAGGCAGTCAGCCATTACTGAGGCAGTCGGCCATTACCAAGGGAGTCTGCCATGACCGAGGCAGTTCTAAACTTCCCTGTGTAAACAAAATTGCAAAGAAGTTTACAAAACAGCAGGGTGGAGCCTGCAGCAGCTCAGCAATGCCTCTGCAGTCAGACTGTGGCTAGACTCCCTCCTTGCTGGGCAGCGCATCTCTGAAAAAAGGCAGGAGCCTGTCAGAAACTTATAAATAACCTCCTCCCCCTCCACCACCTTGGACAGAACACCCAGGAAAACAAGTTGTTGTGAGTTCCGCGGAAGCAGATTGCAATGTCATTGCCCAGCAGCTCTGAAGGGAGCAATGAAGCTCCCAGCACAGCACTTGAGCTCTGATAAGGGACAGACTGCCTCCTCAAGTGGCTCCCTGACCCACCTATATCTAAAGAGACACCTGACACAGGAGGCCTCTGGCTGACGTCTGGCAGGTACCATTCTGGGACGAAGCTACCAGAGGAAGGAACAGGCAGCAATCCTGGCTGTTCTGCAGCCCCCACAGGTGATTCCCAGGCAAGCAGGGTCAGGAGATGACCTCCAGCAGTCCTGCAGCAGAGGGGGCTGACTGTTAGAAGAAAAACTAAAAAACAAAAAGAAATAGTTTCATATCAACAGAAAGGACGTCCACTCAGAGACCCCTTTTGAAAGTCACCAACCTCAAAGACTAGAGGTAGATAAACCCACAAAGATGGGAAGAAAATAGCACAAAAAGGTCGATATCACTAAAAACCAGAACGCTTCTCCTCACTAGCAAGGGAACAAAACTGGATAGAGAATCAGTATGATGAACTGACAGAAGCCTGGCCTCACAGGTTTTGGTCATCAACAGCAGGATTCCCAAACATCTAGAATGTACAGACCACCCACAGGCCTATATTCCTCCAGACCTTACAGGGCTGATTTGAGTTCATTTTATTATTCATCAGGTGATGTATAAACTCTTTGTAATTATTGCTGCTTTCAGTTACAAAATCAAGACGCGTTTACCAATTAAGGCTAAACAAAACTACAAAACCAATAAAACTCCAATGAATAGCATTAATTTAAAACAGTGGATGATGTTTTGCAGACACCAAATGGGCGTGTAAGGTGAGGAAGGAGCAGCCACCAGGGCCCAGGTCCTCTGGAGCTCAGCACCTGCTCCGGGTGTCAAACAGTGACTTGGCTCCCCTCAGAAGGTGGGTAATAACAAACTTCTCTGAGCCAAAGGAACATGTGCTAACCCAATGCAAAGAAACAAAGAACTCTGAAACAAGATTAGACAAAATGACGAACTGACAGAAGCAGGCCTCAGAAGGTGGGTAATAACAAACTTCTCTGAGCCAAAGGAACATGTGCTAACCCAATGCAAAGAAACAAAGAACTCTGAAACAAGATTAGACAAAATGCAAACTAGTATAACCAACTTAGAGAACAACATAAACAATTTGATGGAGCTAAAAAACATAGCACAAGAACTTTGTGAAGCATACACAACTTTCAACAGCCAAATCAATCAAGCAGAAGAAAAAATATCAGAGACTGAAGATCAACTCAATATAATAAAATGAGAAGGCAAGATTAGAGAAAAAAAGAGTGAAAGGAAATGAAAAAAGCCTCCAAAAAATACGAGATTATGTGAAAACACCTAATCTACGTTTGATCAGTGTACCTGGATGTGAAAGGGAGAATAAATCCAAGCTGGAAAACACTCTTCAGGATATTATTCAGGAGAACTTCCCCAACCTAGCAGGGCAGGCCAACATTCAAATACAGGAAATACAGAGAACACCACAAAGATATTCCTCAAGAAGAGCAACCCCAAGGCACATAATCGTCAGATTTACCAAGGTTGAAATGAAGGAAAAAATGCTAAGGGTAGCAAGAGAGAAAGGTCGAGTTACCAAATAGGGAAGCCCATCAGACTCACAGCGGATCTCTCAGCAGAAACCCTGCAAGTCAGAAGAGAGTGGGGGCCAATACTCAACAACCTTAAAGAAAAGAACTTTGAACCCAGAATTTTATATCTAGCCAAACTAAGCTTCACAAGTGAAGGAGAAATAAAATCTTTATGGACAAGCAATCACTGAGTGATTTCCTTACCACCAGGCCTGCCTTACAAGAGCTCCCGAAGGAAGCACTAAACCTGGAAAGGAACAACCAGTACCAGCCACTTCAAAAATGTAGCAAATGGTAAAGACCATCAACACAATGAAGAAACTACACCAACTAATGGGCAAAATAACCAGCTAGCATCAAAATGGCAGGATCAAATTGATACATAACAATATTAACCTTAAACATAAATGGACTAAATGCCCCAATCAAAAGACACAGACTGGCAAACTGGATAAAGAGTCAAGACCCATCGGTGTGCTGTATTCAGGAGACCATCTCACGTGCAAAGACACACATACTCAAAATAAATGGATGAAGATTTACTAAGCAAATGGAGACCAAAAAAAAGCAGGGGTTGCAATTCTACTCTCTGATAAAACAAACTTTAAACCAACAAAGATCAAAAGAGACAAAGAAGGGCATTACATAATGGTAAAGAGATCAATGCAACAAGAAGAGCTAACTATCCTAAATATATATGTGCCCAATATAGGAGCACTCAGATAAATAAAGCAAGTTCTTAACGACCCACACAGAGGCTTAGACTCCCACACAATAATAGTTGGAGACGTTAACACTCCACTGCCAATATCAGACAGATCAACAAGACAGAAAATTAATAAGGACATACAGGACTTGAACTCAGATCTGGACCAAGTGGACCTAATAGACATCTACAGAACTCTCCACCCCAAAACCACACAATAACATTCTTCTCAGCACCACATCGCACTTACTCTAAAATTGACCACATAATTGGAAGTAAATCATTCCTCAGCAAATGCAAAAGAACAGAAATCGTAACAGTCTCTCAGACCACACTACAATCAAATTAGAACTCAGGATTAAGGAACTCACTCAAAAAAACACAATTACATGGAAACTGAGCAACCTGCTCCTGAATGAGTACTGGATAAATAATGAAACGATGGCAGAAATAAAGATGTTCAAAACCAATGAAACAAAGACACAACATACCAGAATCTCTGGGACACATTTAAAGCAGTGTCTAGGGGGAAATTTATAGCACTAAATGCCCACATGAGAAGGGAGGGAAGATCTAAAATAGACACCTATCATCACAATTAAAAGAACTAGAGGAACAAGATCAAACAAATTCAAAAGCTAGCAGAAGGAAAGAAATAACTAAGATCAGAGCAGAACTGAAGGAGATACAGACACAAAAAACCCCTTCAAAAAAATCAATAAATCCAGGAGCTGGTTTTTTGAAAAGATCAACAAAACAGATAGACCATTATCTGGACTTAAAAAAGAGAAAAGAGAGACGAATCAAATAGATGCAATAAAAAATGATAAAGGGGGTATCACCAGCAATTCCACAGAAATACAAACTACCATCAGAGATTACTACAAACAACTCTATGCACATAAACCAGTCAATCTAGAAGAAATGGATAAATTCCTGGAAACTTACACTCCTCAAAGACTAAACCAGGAAGAAGCTGAATCCCTGAATAGACCAATAACAAGGTCTGAAGTTGAGGCAGCAATTAATAGCTTACCAACCAAAAAAAAGTCCAGGTCCAGACAGGTTCACAGCTGAATTCTGCCAGACTACAAGGAGGAGCTGGTACCATTCCTTTTCAAACAATACAAAAAAAGGGAATCCTCCTTAATTCATTTTATAAGATCAACATCATCCTGATACCCAAACCTGGCAGAGAAACAACTAAAAAAGAAAATTTCAGGCCAATACCCATGATGAAAATTGATGCAAAAATCTTCAACAAAATACTGGCAAACCAAATCTAACAGCACATCAAAAAGTGTATCCATCACGATCAAGTAGGCTTCATCCCGGGGATGCAAGGCTGGTTCAATATATGCAAATCTGTAAACGTAATCTATCACATAAACAGAACCAAAGACAAAAACCACATGATTATCTCAATAGATGCAGAGAAGGCTTTCGACAAAATTCAACAGCCTTTATGCTAAAAACTCTCAATAAACTAGGTATTGATGGAACGTATCTCAAAATAATAAAAGCTATTTATGACAAACCCACAGCCAATATCATACTGAATGGGCAAAAACCAGAAGCATTCCCTCTGAAAACTGGCACTAGACAAGGATGCCCTCTCGCATCATTCCTATTCAACATAGTATTGGAAGTTCTAGCCAGAGCAATCAGGCAAGAAAAAGAAATAAAGGGTATTCAGTCAGGAAAAAAGGAAGTCAAATTCTCTCTATCTGCAGATGACATTATTGTATATTTAGAAGACCCCATTGTGTCAGCCCAAAATCTCCTCAAGCTGATAAGCAACTTCAGCAAAGTTTCAAGATACAAAATCAATGTGCAAAAATCACAAGCATTCCTGTAGACCAATAACAGATGAACAGAGAGCCAAATCATGAGCAGACTCCAATTCACAATTGCTACAAAGAGAATAAAATACCTAGGAATACAACTAACAAAGGATGTAAAGGACCTCTTCAAGGAGAACTACAAACCATTACTCCATGAAATAAGAGAGGACACAAACATGGAAAAACATTCCATGCTCATGGTTAAGAAGAATCAATATTGTAAAAATGGCCATACTGCTCAAAGTAATTTATAGATTCAATGTTATCCTCATGAAGCTACCAATGACCTTCTTCACAGAAATGGAAAAAACCACCTTAAACTTCATATGGAACCAAAAAAGAGCCCGCATAGCCAAGATAATCCTAAGCAAAAAGAACAAAGCTGGAAGCATCACGCTACCTGACTTCAAACTTTACTACAAGGCTACAGTAATCAAAACAGCATGGCAGTGGTACAAAAACAGAGATATAGACCAATGGAACAGAACAGAGGCCTCGGAAGTAACATCACATGTCAACAACCGTCTGACCTTTGACAAACCTGACAAAAACAAGCAATGGGGAAAGGATTCCCCGTTTAATCAGTAGTGTTGGGATAAGTGGCTAGCCATGTCCAGAAAGCTGAAAGTGGTCCCCTTCCTTACACCTTATGCAAAAATTAACTCCAGATGGATAAAAGACTTAAACATAAGAGATAACACCATAAACATACTAAAAGAAAACATAGACAATACCATTCAGGACATAGGCATAGGCAAGGATTTCATGACTAAAACACCAAAAGCAATGGCAACAAAAGCCAAAATAGACAAATGGGATCTAATTAAACTCCAGAGTTTCTGCACAGCAAAAGAAACAATCATTAGAGTGTACTGGCAACCAAAAGAATGGGAAAAAATTTTTGCAAGTTACCCATCTGACAAAGGACTAATAACTAGAATCTATAAAGGACTAAAACAAATTTATAAGAAAAAAAAATCCCATCAAAAAGTGTGTGAAGGATATGAACAGACACTTTTCAAAAGAAGACATTTATGCAGCCAACAAACATAAGAAAAAATGCTCATCATCACTAGTCATCAAAGAAATGCAAATCAAAACCACATTGAGATACGATCTCATGCCAGTTAAAATGGTGATCATTAAAAAATCTGGAGACAACACATGATGGAGAGGATGTGGAGAAATAGGAACACTTTTACACGGTTGGTGGGAGTGTAAATTAGTTCAACCATTGTGGAAGACAGTGTGGTGATTCCTCAAGGATCTAGAAATAGAAATATCATTTGACCCAGCAATCCCATTATTGGGTATATACCCACAGGAGTATAAATCATTTTATTACGAAGATATATGCACACATATGTTCACTGCAGGACATTTACAATAGCAAAGACTTGGAAACAACCCAAATGCCCATCAATGATAGACTGGATAAAGAAAATGTGGCACATATACACCATGGAATACTATGCAGCCATCAAGAAGGATGAGTTCATGTCCTTTGTAGGGACATGGATGAAGCTAGAAAACATCATTCTCAGTAAACTAACACAAAAACAGAAAACCAAACACGACATGCTCTCACTCATAAGTGTGTGCTGAACAATGAGAACACATGAACGAAGGGAGGGAAACATCACATACTGGGGTCTGTTGGGAGGTGGGTAGGCTAGAGGAGGGATAGCAGCAGGTGGGGAGACTGGGGAGGGATAACATTAGGAGAAATACCTAATGTAGGTGATCGGGGGATGGATGCAGGAATCCACCATGGCATTTGTACAGCTATGCAACAATCCTGCACGATCTGCACATGTACCCCAGAACTTAAAGTATAATTTTTTAAAAAGGAATATTTGAAATACAGGATAAAACTTAACTGGGGCATTGTTTCCTCACTTAAACATCATTTTAAGGGTAAATATATGCCTTTAATGAGCACAACAGCCAAATAGGGTCTCTACTTGTAGAAGATTAATTTAGAGATGATAAACTAAGTTTTTCCTCTGTTTCAGCTCTGCAAGTTTTCCTCCATTAATTTAAGTAGCTCCCTGGGTCTCCTTCTTCAGGGGAATACACATCTTATAATTTCAGGCGGAAAATTCTATGTATATTCTTGTGCTTACTGATTTCCTTTGTCATCCTTCTTTCTTGCATCTTCCTGTGGCATAAATCTCCTTCTTAAAATGCATTCTTTAGAAGTTCCCTTAGAGTGGAAACTTAACTAGTTTATATTTTAAAGAAGTTTTGCTAAGTGCACAGTTCTATGTTGAAAATTATCTTCTCTTCCATGCTGACAGTATTCTCCCACTGCCTTTTGGTCTGTAATTTTTGCTAGGGAAAAGTGTGCTTCTGGTCTAATTGTCATTCCTGTGCAGGTAATGTAATATCTTTTTTCTCTTGTTAATGTAAAGATATTCCTGTTTTCTGTGGTATTCTGGAGTTTCACTCCAATGTGTCACATGGCTTTCTGCTTGGGGTCCATGGTGCTTCTTGCATCTGTGACTCTTTCATCAAGTCTAGAAATTTCTCAGCAACTATCTCTTTAGATATTGCCTCTTTTCACTCTTTTGCTTCTGCGAAAGAATATTAGACTTCTCCTTTTACTTTCTACTGTCTTAATTTCTTTTTTGTAATTCTCATCTCTTTGCTCTTATCTGTAATAATCTGGGTTAATTTTCATACAGCCATCTAACTGTTCTTCAGCAATCTAATCTTCAAGTCAGCCATTTAACATTTTATTTCAATTTTCTTTCTTTTTTGGGGGGGGGGCGCATCCAAAGTTCTCTTTGGTTCTTTTTCAAATCTGCCTGGGCATTTTTATATTCTGTTCTTGCTTGCTTACTTTTCTGACTTGACAGTTTTATTTATTTATACACGTTTTCATAATTTTATATTCTGAATTTGATAATTCTAATATTTTAAGTTCTTGGGGGACTAATTTATTATTTGTTATTTCTGCTGACTTTGACTGATGGTGGGTTGTTTCCTTGTGCATTTAGTGAGAGTACATGTTTAGTAACCTTCATTTGCTGGAGACCAGAGGACATCTACGCAAATGATGGCTTCTTCCTGAGACAGTCACTGTTTGTTTGTTTCTCTTGGGAGCCAGGAGATACTAACACCTGGAATGCTCATCCCCTTTCAGAATGGACAGGTTAACAAAGTTCTGCTCTTCTCTTTGACTGCTATCTACTGATTAAAGAGGCCGGGCATTCCCTAAAGGCCCAAGAAAATCACTGTATCATCCTAAGTGAGTATGACTGCACACCATTTGGTGTCCACGGTGCTCCTCACCTTCTGGTAGGAGGGGAAATCTTTAAGGCAGATAAAGACAGGTTTACATAAATACAGAAACTGCATTTGCTCTGCACATCTGAAAGCAATGTGAATAATTGTGCCACCCTGAATATTTTTACTTTTATTTTCATGTTAGACATCCAGAAAAGTTTGATTGTTTTTTTCTTTGAGACAGAGTCTCGCTCTGTTACCCAAGCTGGAGTACAATGGCATAGTCTTGGCTCACTGCAACCTCCACCTCTAGGATTCAGGCCATTCTCCTGCCTCAGCCTCCCTAGGAGCTGGGATTACAGGCACCTGCCACCACGCCCGACTAATTTTTTGTATTTTTAGTAGAGGCGGGGTTTCACCATGTTTGCCAGGATGGTCTCAATCTCCTGACCTTGTGATCTGCCCGCCTCGATGTCCCAAAGTGCTAGGATTACAGGCATGAGCTACTGTGCCCAGCCAAGTTTGATTTTTATGTTTTATTTTATACGGAGTATGTGTGTATAGTGAGTATATGTGTATATGAAAATACATGTATAAACCTAAAATTTGTCTCATTTCTGTCTACACCATCTCTCTGACTCAAATACAATTTATCATAATTTTTCTCACATAACAGGCAAGCTACACTTTTTTTCCTATGAAATTGAAAATCTTAAGATGATCTTGTCTTCGTGCTTTTACCCTTCACACTGGGCCCCTCTTCCTGTGAAGACAGATGATTGAGACTGCTGTGAGACCTGTTCAGCACCAACACACCAGGAGATGGCTCAGATGCAGGACCAAAGCCAAATTCTTAGTTTCCTGGCTTTGTTCTTACGTCTTATCCTTACATCAATGTGTGTGTGTGTGTGTGTGTGTATGTGCGCGCGCACATACACACACATATATGTAATATATATATATATATATACACACACTTTAATATACCTTAATTTGCTGGAGATCAGAGGACACAGATGAAAATCATGGCTTCCTCCTGCGAGAGTCACTGTTTGTTTCTCTTGGGGGCCAGAAGGCACTAACACGGGTTGTTATGTTAGTGCTCATCTCCTTCCAGAATGCACAAGTTAATGAAGTTTTGCTCTTCCCTTTGACTGTTATCTACTGATTAAAGAGGCTAGGGATTTCCTAAAGACCCAAGGATATATATATATATATATATATATACACACACAGTCCATGTTAATTTAAAGTTTCTACTATATTATAAAGCATAACAATATAACATCTCTATCTTCTATAACAAACACTGAAGGAAAAGAACTGACAAAATTTGGAAAACACCCTTTAAATTGCCAGCATTAAACTCAAAATAATGGAATTGCCTTTAAAAAATGAATAGTAGCCAATTTATTAAAGAATTTGATCAGCTATTAAATCACAATGCATTACTTCAATAGAGATTATTTTTAAAGACAAATTCAACCTTGGACATTCTCTGATGATGCAGTGGAAGTAAGGAAGAAACCCTATGGGAGGTTTAGTAAGTCCTACTTGGGACAATTCTGTTTATCACACTATACAAAATTACTTCTTTTTCAAATGAATATTTCCTATGGCCCTAAAATTATATTGCTTAACCCCTAAGAAACAATGTAACCCTGCGTGTGTGGCAATTTTTATTGTTTGCGTGTTCACATGTACACATGATTGTATATGAGCATGCATACATACATATTTAAAAATTACCCATCCACATTCAAATGGTACTTAAAGTAACCAAAATTTGTCTAATAAAAATTCTATTCTATTGCTCAGTACTTCATCCAAAATCTTTTGATTTAAAGATTTTTTTGGAGTTAAAGTACAATGACAGTTTGGACAATATTCACTGGAAAACAGAAATCATTCCAATTTACGCTGAACCCCACATGAACCTCCGCCTTGGGGCCCTGCATTTTTCCCCTGTGGTAATCTCTGGCCACCCCACTGTGAACTGCCTGGGCCATGGCTCAGTGGAGACAGGGTGTAGAAAGAAGAGACACTGAGAAGGTCATGGCTGACTGAGCAGGCGACTGAGATCAGAGAGATCATACCTCATTTGCTCACTAAGCCCTGCCAAGAGCAACACTATTTAACTGCAGGTACTCAAAATCCAATAGGCATGTTTAAAGGAATCTCAGGCTTAAAAGAGGACAATTCACAATGTGCATTTGTCTGAGCTAGCTACCACCTTTTAGCAACTATTTAAAATATGTGTTTAAAGAGAAATGTTCAAACTATTTTGCTATTTGTATCAAATGTTCAGTGCATTTTCCACTGACAGTGAGATAATTCAAATTTGTAAGTCTTCATTTCAGGGCTTCTCAAGTTTGGCACTATTGACATTTAAGGCTGAGTAAGTTCTTTTTATTGCAGGTTGTGCTGTGCTTTGCAGTGTTCAGGAGCATCACTGGCCTTTACCCAGTAGATGCCAGGAGCACCCCCTCAATTATGTTCACAGGCATTGCCAACCTCCCACCTGGGGCAACAAAACTGCCTTGACCTTAGTCAAATAAAACAACCCTGCAAAGACAAAATCCCCCAAATCAAAAGAAATGTATATATAAAAGCTAGCCTTACCCACAGATATCTATGTTACTTTATCTCTATTCATTCAATACACTAATAAAACTATGGGGGAACTAATAAACATGAAATATTTAAATCAGGATGAGACAAGGGTGAGTCTCTAACGTCAGAAGGAATCTCTGAGCCTGGCCTTCCAGGAGGGGTCTAGGCTGAGGGCACACATTTGGGAACTGTTTATGCATGGATGGTATTTCAAGTTCTGAGGCCGGTTGAGACCACCAGTAAAGGAATGTTAGCAACAAAACATAAATGGTCAAAGAACCAAATACACTGATGCCATAATGTTTACAAATCAGATGAGCAGGGAGTGGTGAGGGAAAGCAAAAGCACGGGAGGATCCTAACAATCTGGAAAGCCTGTATCCAGGAGGGAGTGATCACCATGACTGCAAATCAGAAGGACAAAGACAGAGAAGTGACCACGGCATATGAAGGTTAACGGCAATCTTGACAGGAGAGCTTCCAGAAGAGGTGGACAAAAGTCCATGGAAGGAGAGGGTTCGAGAAAGAATGGAGGTGAGATTTCAGAGACAAGGAACACAGATGACTTCTGAAAACTTCTGCTGTTAGGGAGAGAAGGGGGTGAGACTGGGAGGACTGCATTTCAAGATGGGCAGGAAAGCAGCATCTTTTTATGCTAAGAGAAATATCTGGTGATGAGGGAGAAACTGATCCAGGAGAGAGGTGGGAATTGCTGATGCCAAGTCTTCAAGGAGGTGGGAGCAGAGAGGAGCTCCAGACAGTCAGCTCCTCCAGGGCTTCGGAGAGCAGGTGAGAACACAAATGCAGGCAGGCAGTGTTCAGATGTTCTGAGGACGTTTCTTCCCCGCTCAAATCTTAAATACACACCCCATTCTGACTACATGACTTGACCCCACCTCCCTCACCTCTTCCACTGTCTCTGCTCCTGCACTGTGGCCCGACTCTGCCAGAGAACCTTTGCACACCTACTCTGACTGCGCTCTCCAGCAAGAGCTGAGCTCATGCTGCCTATTCATGATGACCTGCAACTTTCTGCTCTGATCTTCCTCCTGTTCACCTCAGGAGACATTACCATTAGCTCTAGTTTGCTTCTCTTTTTACCCCAAGCTAACATGACTTTCTGGATGGCCTTGCATGGTGAATGGTCCCACCTTGGGACCTGGGAATCCCTGGGAGTAGCCTGGGAGTCCCCTTTGATTCCTTTCTCACTCTTCCATTAGTCAACTGCTCATCAAGTCTTACTGAGTCTGTTTCTTAAGCAGTCCTAAATAACTCCCCAACCCAGCCTCTAGTAAGCCCCAAGTGAGGTGGCTGCTCAATGCACAGATTCCCCAAAGCATGCTTTGGTGCTCTTTCCTACTTCACGATTCTTATGCGAGGAGCCTAACCCTGCCATCCTGACTGCACTGATGTATTCAAGAGTAAGAGCCTGGCCCAAGCTGGCCCAAAGAACCACCGGCTACTGGGACTAGCTGAGGGAGTGGGCACCTGACCAAGGCCCTACCCCAGGCCATTCCAAATGGAGTTGAGAGAAAACAGTTTTCCTCCGAGGCGGTGAAGCAGAAAGTGGCAGTGAACCTAGTTCTAGTATCATAGAAAACAATGGACTGAAAAGATGAGGCCAAGCCCGAAAGAAAAATGGAGACAGAAGACAATAGAGGGAGAATCCTGAAGATATCTGAGTTTCTGGTTCCAGCTGTCCCTGAAATCAAACATTCCTGCCATTTTCATACTTGGGTAACATCCACACAGCTCTCTATTTTTAATTATTTCACTTAAGCTTAGTGTGAGATTTGTTTTTTGCCATTTCTAAAGCCAGAGTCCTGATAGGTGCACAAGTGCAAAAACAGTGAATAATTCCATTTGGCCCAGACCCTTATCATTTTCTTTTCTGGACTGCTGTCACTGCTACCACGTACTCTCCTTGACGTGACTCTCTTCCCCCTCTTCATTTGTCCTGAAAACTCATGGCTTCCAAATGCAAATACAACCACAAGCCTCTTTCTTCAATGGCTATAGACTGCCTATGGTCCAGAAGCTTCTGTGTGCCCTGTCACCAGCCCCACCCCCAGCATCTCCTCCTGCACTGTCCCCCTCACAGCTCTCTCCAGTGACATCATACGGTGTGCAGACCCCCCAGCACACACAGGTGTCTTCTCCATCTTTGAATTGGCCCTTCTCTTTGTGAGAAACATCTGTATCCACAGCTGCTTCCCAAATGCCTGGCACTTCAAGTGGCATGTCAGGGGAAGGATTTCCTAACTCCTTCCCCGGTGTGGGCTGTCTCTCTTCTGTGCTCCTCTATCACCCTTTCACAGGCTACGTGCTCTCATTACACCCCATTAAAATGTTCAGTTTACTCACCTCAACTGGGAGCTTCTTAAAGACAAGCATTATATTCTGTCTCTCTCACCAGTGTCTAACACAGTACATATCACATGATAAGTGTTCAATCAACATTTTCTGCAGGGAGAGGGAGGGGAGCAGGGCTATTCCACAGTTTAAAAAGGAAGGTATCTTAACATTTACACACGTAGGACATATGAACCTGATTCTCTTATTGCTTTTGCCATAATTCCAGAGTCTCAGGAATAATTAAATGCTTCCACTGGTATGTTTATTTTTCAAGGACATGGACACTAATGAGAATAAAGGTAACCCCACAGATGCCAGTTCAGATTATCTGGTCACACTAGGCAGCTTGTCTCCCTTCTGACACCTATTAGGGTTTCTTTTCTGCCTTCATGTTTGTAGGGACCTCTGTACATACTTTTACCTCTATAATCAGAGGTGTGGCATGTAGAGGAAGGATGTGATAGAAAGGATAAAATTCTCTATTGTGGAAGAGAAAGTATCAAATTCAATACATTCAATATGTATATAAGAATGAAAATGCATGGAAACAATATACAGACATGTATATCATCTTCTGAAATCAACTCCTTTTTGTAGAAATGACATAGTAGCATTTTGTAGAAATGAATTATGAGCATTAATTCCCAATATTCTTCAAATCATTAAAAATGACTTATTCCACATTATTCCACATCATGTTTGGACTTTATTTCAGAACTGACAGAGCTATTTCACAGATGGACAATGTTCATACTTCCGCTTGATGACACTCATACTGAAGCCTCTTGGATTACAATTTCTCTTTAGCTTCCATCTCGACTCAGGAGTGTGGTGACATTTAAGAAGGAAAGCAGAGCCACCTCCTATAAATTTCACGTTCAAAGTAACTTTACAAAAATAGTATTGGTTTATAGCCACCCAGCATAAAGATTGCAAAGTAACAAAATCTTCAAAAGACCTTTGATTCAAATTCTTCATCTGATAGAAAAGTGGGACAAGATAAACGTCCATAAAATGATACAATTATGTCTTCTTTCACAATAATCTTACTTGGCTCTTGTGACAGTTTCTGTTATTCTTTTCTGTCACAGAAAAGTAAATATATGCAATACCCTGAAAACAAATAACATACAGAAGATATTTATTAACCGAAGGAAAACACGTAACATTGCCTCTCTGTAATAACGATTGCCAATTCTTGATTTGGACTTCAAGCAATTTTTCAAGAAGGGTCAGACTCCAAGAGCAAGCATAATTAACAATAAAGGATGACTTATAAGAATTGTGTGCCCGTCAGAAAACACTGTTTTAGTTGTTGATATACAATATAAAGTGATATTAAGGAATGAAAAAGGCAAGGAAGAAAAATTATGGCTTTCTTGCGACTTAGCCTCTCTGCTTGAATCATATCTATAACTTTTTGAAGTTCCTTTTATCTGTGGGGTCCTCACCCACTCTGAGGCAGTAGTATGCCTTTCAGGCTCACTAGAGCAGCAGCAGAGACTGAGCCTGCATGGCAACAGGAGTGTAGCCCAAGGTACATTTTCAGAAAATTAGGTAATGAGCAAAAAAAGCATTTGGTCAGTACTAGATGAGATGTTTTTAACACATGCTGACAACAGACCATAATATGCAAGGAGATAAAGTATTTCACACTTTTTTTTTCTTGTGGGTGGTTATAGTCGGGATGGTTTGAACTTTAGAGTATGCACATATGGCTATACAGGCCCTTAACTGATTTGCATGAGAGCAATGTCTGTGAACCCAAGATTCTTCAAGGCTGTGCTTGAAAAATGTGTGTCATGGCATGTGCCCGTAGACCCAGGCACTAGGGAGGCTGAGGTAGGAGGACCACTTAAGCCCAGGAGTTAGATTTCAGCCTGGGAAACATTGTGAGACCCTGTTTTTTAAACAACAAACATCACTATCAAAAATCCCCAGTATTCTTCAAATCAGTCAAGAACAAATATTGTGAAGAGAATCACAGAAAAGCAGAATTAACAACCATGTAAAATAATTCTAAAACTGAAGGTATCCATCATTCAGCAATATCACTGACATGGTATTCCAGGATGGTATCTATAAATTAAACACCATGAAAGAGGTTTTTTCTTTAAAGTTAATAGACTGACGTACAAGATAGCTTAACAGCTTAGTTCCAGTTTCTATGTCACCTATGTGGCAAAATTTCAGGTGAAAGATTTGCTTCCATACTTTACTTCATCACTTCCTTTTCTTACTAATTAAATTTAGAATTTAGCAAACCTAAAATGAAAAATAAAGAAAGGCAAGAAGCAACAAAAAGTCAAACAGGAAGAAAGATCTTGAGAAAAAATGAGAGGATCCAGAAAGGCAGCTGATGTAACTGGAAAAAAGCTCATTGTGGCAATAAACTGTGATGGAAGGGCAGGCCACCTAGGAACAGTGTAAGGTAATGGACAGCACGAAGTTCTAGGTCCAAATCCTATAACCTTCACAACTATCGGAAGGTAATTTAACTTCTCTAAACTCCTGCCTCCCTATGTGTAAAATGGATATAACCACAAGTACTTCATAGTTTTATTATGGGGATTAAGAGAGATGAGTGACAGAGTGTCTGGCACATGGTCAGAGCTAAATAAATGTTAGCTCCTAGGCTATCATTATCATTACTAGCATCACTAACAGTCCTATAAGTTGAAACTTTTAAAAGCTCTAAGATATTAGCTCAAGAGTACTTAAAACTTCTCAGGAAAAATTTGTGTTTAAAAATTCCGTATCAGATGCACTTAGAATCAGCCAAGGAAAGGGGGATATGCTGAAAACATCAAGCAGGTACTGACGACTTCGCAGGGGGGCATGCTCAGCCCTTGGTGGCAGAAAAGGAGGAGCGTGTGTCAGGCACAGCCCCTGTACCAAGGCTCAACGTGAACGGTCACAATAGCCACCATCAGGTATGTGCTGGCAGCCCTCCCTTGGGCAGGAGTGCCACTGAGCTTTCTAGGCATGTTTCACAGAGAGCACTCAACTACTACAATCCCCCTCCCAGAAATCCGGCTCAGAAAAGTGATTTCATTTTAATAATCATCAATCTTAATTAATATAGCAGAATTCACTGGTGTCTAGCGAGCTCTCCAGTGCATTTTTGGGAAAGAAGTATACACACCATTTTTCACATATGGTGTATTAGCTCATTTCATTTCAGTGCTGGGAGTGGAAGAGTAGATAATCTTCTTTTCCTGTATTATCAGTTCCCTGTCTTATATTTGCTTCCTATAGAGAAATATTTCCCTGTGTTTGCAGATTTAGGAAACATTCCTCAGTGTCCAGCACTCCTAATTAAATGTCCTCTGTGAACTTGTGACCACACAGTCCTTTGGCAGCCAGAATGAGGATATGTTAGTACTAAGGTTCTCACCAGCCTACATTTTGTTTTCCTCAAAAAAATTAATCAGTGTTCCTCTGAGAAACACATTCTTCCTCCTTAAAACAAGATTTATTTCTTATATACAAATTAATTGTTAGGATCATAAGAGGCACCAGGGCCAGAGTTGAGCTGTTTCCTGGGTACCTCTACCAAGCCTTCTTTACATTGTTGGGCACTAGGGCTTCCCCTGTTCCTCTGATGCTACCATGCTGAAAACCCACCTTTCTCATTGCCAGGAAGGTTTCTTTGTGACCGCACTGAGGTTCACTTCCTTATGTGTGTACCCTCCTGAGCTAGTTATTCTCATGTACATCCTGCTTTCGCAGCTTTTCAGAAATTTTTAACTTAAGAGAAATAGAAAGAAGAAGGCAGAAACAAGCCTTCTGAAAAATAAAATCTGGCTTAATCTGGGAATATTTTATTCTAGGGATCATTAGAGTTTATCTACACCAAAAACATATAAGAACAATACCTGGGAATTAGCCCATGAACGACAGAAGCACAGACCATTATTCTTCTAGTACTTAATACTCAATATGCCGTAAGTTACTTTACCAGGTCTTACCTACTTTAACTTTCATTTACTAAGCTCTGAAATCTTAACTTTTTTAACTTGTTCAAGGAAAACAAAGTCATATATTCCTTTATGCATCTTTCCCTTTATTCCTCCTGTTTATTAATAATACATTTTAAGTTGCAAGGTGGCACAAACTGAACTTACTTCTCTAGGTGGGACATTAGCAGCAATGATGGTAATAATAATGACATGCTAATAACTTCACTTACACGATTTCCTTTAATGCTCATAACAACCTTAAGTGAACACTATGATTACCCCATTTTACAGATGAGAAAACTGAGACTCAGAGAGATTGAGAAACTTGCCAGAGTGCCTCATCTAGTACATTGTGGAACCTGGACAGAATCCAATTAGTTGAACACTTCTATATCCTTATGTGAACCACTTAAGAAGATGAACAATATTCCATAACAAATAGTGAAAAAGAAAGTTTTGACTCAAACTAAATTTTCAAAACTCTAGAATGTTATTAAAAAAAAAAAATTCCACTTATCTTATAATTAACAAAATTTACATTATAACTGCATCTATGTAATTTTTGTTAGTCTAGTCACAAAGTAAAGTAAGGTGGTTTTTTTTTGTAATTTTTTTGACACAACTATACACACTTCATGTAAGATTTTCACAGGACCATTAAAAAAACATATGTATCATTTTTAAAAATACTTGAAAAAACTGGCTGGGTGCAGTGGCTCACGCCTGTAATCCCAGCAGAGGTGGGCGGATCATGAGGTCAAGAGATAAGAGACCATCCTGGCCAACATGGTGAAACCCCATCTCTACTAAAAGTACAAAAAATTAGCCGGGCACGGTAGTGCATGCCTGTAGTCCCAGCTACTCAGGAGGCTGAGGCAGGAGAATTGCTTGAAACCGGAAAACAGAAGTTGCAGTGAGCTGGGATCATGCCACTGCACTCCAGTCTGGCAATAAAGCAAGACTCTGTCTCAAAAAAAAAATTAGCCAGGTGTGGTAGTGTACACCTGTAGACCCAGCTACTCAGGAGACTGTGGCAGGAGGATCTTTTGAGCCCAGGAGTCCAAGCCTTCAGTGAATATGATCACTGCTGCACTCAAGTATATATATAAACTCTCATATATATATATAAATTTATATATATATAAATATTTATTTATTATAACTGAACCAGTTAACATTTGAATTAGGAAACTCAAGAAAAGATGATAATGAATTAAAGGCTTATTGATAAATATCAAGAACATGTGAAAGATTCTTGAGAAAATTAGTGAAACTCTCAAATAGATATATATATATAAATATGTATCTATTTGAGAGTTTCACTTAAACTCTCAAATACATATATAAATATATAAAAATAAATATATATATATTCTTGAGAAAATTAGTGAAACTCCCAAATATATATATATGTATAAATATATATATACATTTGGGAGTTTCACTAATTTATACATATATATATATATATATATATATATATATATATATTTGGGAGTTTCACTAATTTTCTCAAGAATCTTTCACATGTTCTTGACATTTAACAATAAGCCTTTCATCCATCATCATCTTTTCTTGACTTTCTTAATTCAAATGTTAACTGGTTTACCTGCCAAAATCTCATTTTCAATGGCTTTTTCCTGTGATTCCAATAATTCTTCAATACTACTTATATTATCTTTTTGCAATTCACGAGTGTCTCAGTGAACTACTCTATTTTATCTGCAAACATCACTGAAAGATTCTTGGCTTTTGCTTCGAGACCATCTTCAGTTGGCTGGCACTGCGGCGTTCACATCTCACCGTCCTCTTATGCCAGTAGCCACAGCAATCCCACTAACAGAGTTGCCTCCAACAGGGTCTTTCACTTTGGAAGACAAGGAGTAAAACAACTAATTCTCTAGCTTTCAGCACTGAAAATACAGGAAGAGGGAAGAAAAGAGAAAGGAAAAATGAAACAAACAAATCTTCAAAATCTACCATGCACTGTATTAATCTTTTCTACATAAGCTTTCACCGACACTTTCACAGTGAGCTGAAATGAGAGAGCTGCACTTTGCCCCATCAGGTGGGCATTATTAACCTCTCCAGTGCAGATGGAGAGACTGAGGTCTGAATAAGCGACTTGCCCAAATGCACACAGCTGATGAGTGGTCAAGTTCTCTGAGTATACTGCCTGGCTATATTGTGGGGAGCTGTGCTACATGAATGCCATTAGACAGTTATTAGTTTGGTTTCAAACACACAGGTCACATGAATTACAAAACACTGAAAAACAAACTCTTGAATTCAATTTAATAATCCCACAAGTCTCACCTCAGGAGATGGGAGGGACTTCATTTTGTTTGGTGGTAATCAGCACCTCCATTAGACCAAGTATTGCTTCAAAAGTCTTTTATGTTTAAGCAATTACACCTCATCTTTCCACAAAGAATAACATGGGCCAGACAGCTTTATGATCGCCAAGTGTGCATGTCATCTACGAAGTATCATAGTCTACAAATGCAATGGTAAACCAGATGATGTCACTTTGTGCCCCAACCAGAAAGGCCACACAGAACCTGATGGGTCCAAGAGTAGTGGCCAACAATCTAACCATTTATGGACAGACAAAATGGTATTGTATAAAACCTATAATGCTCTACTGAACTCCAGCAGGAGATTACTTCATCCTCTGATTTCACAATGCATTGCCAAAATTTTTTGCAATAAATTAAGTCTCTGATGCTCATCTAAAAAGCCACAAAGCACCTTTTATAGCTAGAAATACAAATAAAATATCAAAGTATTTAATATTGGTTTGCTGTTTCTTGATACTTCTACAGTACATGATTTGAATTTGCTAGACTGGTAAATATTCAGTAATTTTTTTAAAAGATTATTTTATTTAGACATGTTATATGTAGCATTTGTACAGAGAGAAAGTGTTTTGTGCCTATTGTAATTAAATGAAAACAAGTCCTAGTTACGTAATTTCTATCATGCATTATATTATTCCTTAAATCACTAAAACATCTATAAATTCAAATAATTTTAAAGGAAAATTCTCATACGCAGTGAACCTTTCACACTAATATTATAATAATTCTATGCATTGAAAGATAATCTTGAATATCTTGAATCCGTTCTAACTGTTGTTTTATATCAAAGCCAGATCATGGACTCTATAATTTATTCTCAAATGAAAAATTTGTTCTTCTTATAACTAATAACAAAAATTAAACATGTTCATTGATTTTGGAGGCATGGGAGAGTACCAGACCCACCTTGACTTGGCTCTGTGAATCAGTGGTTACTGAGGTGAGGGTTCAGCCTCCAATGATTAGAAGAGTCCTGGGTTTCCTTGAGTTGGGTGTGACCTGCAGTAAACCATAATACTTAAGGCCCTGGAGCTATCTGAATCAGAATGTTTGTCTTTGGTGTTCATGTAAATGTTTGCTAAAGTTCTATGAAGAATTTACCGCAAAGTGAAAGTGATATATAAAGAAAAATGAGACCCTACTGTTCTATGAAGAATTTACTATATTGTCAAAGTGATATGTAAAGAAAAATAAGATGGCATTCATCTCATTTGTTACAGATGGCATTCACATAGATCCTGTGAGAACATTTTGAGGATGATATTCTACGGCAGGGTTTCTTGTCCTCACCACTACTCAGCATCTGGACTGGATCATTATTTGTTACAGGGAGCCATCCTGTGCACTGAAAGATGCTCAGCAGCATCCCTGGCCTCTACCTACTAGACACCAGTAGTAGCCCCTCCTCAGTTAGGACAATTAAAATATCACCAGACACTGGCACATGTCCTCTGGGTGGCAAAATCAATCTCTTCCCATTCGTCATTCCCCCCCTCCCAGTTGAGATCCACTATTCTAGAGCATTAGTCTTGTCTTTACAGCAACAAATAAAGACAATCTTTAGAAAAATATCAAGAGGAAAATTATCCAAAATGACTTAAATAATTTTTACATGAATTATCATTTTAAAATTCTGAAGATTAATTTATAAGGATAAATACAGTCAGACATTTTAAAAAGCAAAATACTTGGCAGCTAAATAAAAAGCTCAAGACGAAAACTCAAAACCACAAGTTCATGAACCTTAAAAAAGTCAGATTCTTTCAGTCAGGTGAATACTGTGTTTAGACTGATGTATATGATTTCTTATGAAGCCCATATTTAGAGGAATGTCCTATATCATCTAGAAATGGCTCAATATCTAAACAGTGCTAGTACACTATCCATTTGTGGTAGTCTCACACTGTTAATTATGGGTATATTTAAAGTACTTTATAGCTTCCTATTGCCACATGATTTTTAATGTTTTATTTTTTATTTTGTGGCAGGGATGAGGTCTTACTAGATTGCTCAGGCTGGTATGAAACTCCTGGCCTCAAGTCGTCCTCCTGCCTTGGCCTCCCAAAGTGCTGGAATTACAAGCAAGAGCCACCATGCCCAGCCTGATTTTTTATGTGTTTTATATTAGTTCTTCCCATTACCAACTTCTTGATAACAGGCAAAAAAAGTTATTTATTTCATATCACATTTATATTTTAATATTATAAAACTATGTTTACTGTATTATTTCGGTCAAACATTGGGAATATTGCCTTTAAGCAAACTAATTATCTTTTACAAAGATAAGAACAGCTGAGACATTCAGTTTCCAACTTGTCCACTTAACTCACTGCCAAGCTGAAGTGCCCACTCAGCATTGCACGGGTTTATTTGTTCAAGGTCAACTCTAAAATTCATATATATGTTATTTCCACAAATACGAACAATGCTTACATGAATTCTCTTAGGATTATTTCTAGTCTCAGTATTAGCATTTATCAGCTTCACGACCTGGAAAACTCAGTCTCATGCTGCTTCTGTTTTCTCATTGCCGAAAAAAGTGAGATGGAATGAGCTTTAGATTTCCATTTGATAAATTCTGAGGGCATTTTGGGATAATAGATACAGGTAGATGTTAACTAGCTGCTTCCTAGAAGCTCTTTCAAAGAAAGAATAGTATCTAACATCTTAATAGACATTTTTTAAATTAAAAAAACAGAAAAATAGAATTACATGTGAATTTCATTTCCACATACACATAAAAATTTGTAAGTTCAACAAGTTAGTCAAAATGTCTCTAAAAGTACCTTTGGAGTATTAAATCGCTATGTCAAATGCAATATAAAGAGCTAATGGGTATACATTTTTCACAGTGAGGAGGAGGAAGATGATGATGATGGCCAAACTCCTTTGATTCCTCAGCTGGGAGATGATTTAAAAAAATTCTTCGTGACTCAGAATGACATACAAAATAAACCAGCTTTCTGCTGGTATTTACTAGGATCTCATGAAATTTTCAACAGACAGTTTAGCAACTGAAGAGCTCCTAGGGGAAGGAGGTAGTGATGGAATCTGTTGCAAGGCCCCATGGTCAAAGAGGGAGGAGCAAAGTTACACATGGCAAGTAGAAGAGAGGCTCAGTTAGGAAAGAAAGACAAAATGACATGCCTGTGGTCCCAGCTATTCAGGAGGCTGAGGCAGGAGAATTGCTTGAATCCAGGAGGCGGAGGTTGCAGTGAGCCGAGATTGTGCCATTGTACTCCAGCCTGGGTAACAACAGCGAAACTCCATCTCAAAAGAAAAAAAAAACAAAGAAAGAGAAAAGGAGAAGATCTACAGGGGGGAGAGAATACTTCACCCAAACTGAGTAAATGTCCCATTCTTAAACTCTAAGAAAAGAAGAAAAAGAGTGGAAGGAGAATGGAAGAAATACGCTGTCAACATGGAACGTGATTTCTTACTCAGGCTAAAAGTATCCAGGGATGAAGCCAATCCCTACGAGTGACTCATGGATGGTAACCAACAGCCCACAAGGTAGGCTCATGTAACCAAACATTATCTCCTCAGTCAGTCCTGGAAGTAGAGGTTACTTTATTACCCAAGCTTTCCTAATGATCGAAAGACTAAAATGGGTCAACATAAGAAAAATATTCTCATCGAAAGACTGGAAATCTTCAACTGACCTCCCATGCAAAGCAAAGGCCTGTTCAGTATGAGAGCCGGGCCTGCCAACAGCCAGCAGCACAGAACAACTTTCCCGGTGGACACTTCTTACCAGGGCTTTCTCCTCCAGAACATGGTACCTGGGAAGTCTAACCGAAATCGAGGCTACTCTTCTTATTGTAGGAAATCTAAGCCACTAATTCTACACTCATAATGAAAACTGAAAAACCACATTTAAAAAAAAGAAGAATGCTGAATATTATGTGTATTTCATTCTTTATTCACAATAGCTACTGTCATCAAAATTAGGAAATCAGGGAAAATTTAATCATTAAAATTTTTTAACCTTCTAAAAGTAGAAGGTAGACTATATTTGTTTCCTCTTAATTACCATGTGAAATTTTTTTTAAATTTGGAATATACTTATATTAGTGTTATTTATAATTTTGTAAAGGTCACCATATTTGTATTTGCATGCCAAAGTACTCTGCCAATATGTTAAGAATTAAGACATAATTAGCCAACTGGTTACATTATATAGGTGATAAACAGTAGTTATTCTTATTTACCTCCTAATGTAATAAACAATCAGAACTAGAAATATTATTGTTAGCTTTACTAAAGAGAGTTGCTTCCAGTGTTCCAATTTATAGCATAATATTTAAGAGTAGATTTTATTACTGGTAAATAGCATATTTGAAAACTAATATACTTATTTATCAACTATTTTTAAATAATTAAAAAACTAGTATTTTTCCCACAGTTTACAACTTATATAATAATTAACATCTTTATGACAAGTCTTATTAACTGTTTAGTTTTTCAAAGAAATGTAATAAGGCAAGAAAAATTCTGTACATGTCAATTTTCTCATAGATATTAAATAGTTTGAGATAATAAACAAAACCTTCTTCCCTAAGTGGAGAATCATAGAGAATGTAAATCTGTATTTCCAACAGAAAACTATCATTATATCTATATTTGCAGCAAAAAGAATACCGT
Organism: Alouatta palliata; assembly: GCA_004027835.1. NCBI lineage: Eukaryota > Metazoa > Chordata > Mammalia > Primates > Atelidae > Alouatta > Alouatta palliata. The sequence continues at coordinate 63,221 of PVKV010008319.1, forward strand.
GCATATGTAAATATAAAAATAGAGATATGTAATGGAACAGCCAGGTAAATGTAGAATTTCAGGTTTGAAGAAACAATACAAGAGGAAAAAGCAGCTTATTGTGTAATAACAGTATGTTTAAAAAAGTCCTGTACAACCTTAACTAAAAAATACTTTATCACTGAAAAACGTTAATGACCATCTGAGCCTTTTGCTGTTTGAAGGTCTTGCCTCAATGTCGATGGCTGCTAAATGATCAGGATGGTGGTTGCTGAAGGCTGGAGTGGCTGTGGCAATTTCTTACAATAAGACAACAATGAAGTCTCTTGCTATGACCAACCCTCCTTTCAAGAAAGATTTCTCTGTAGCAGGCAGTGCTGTGTAATAGCATTTACCCACAGTAGAATTTGTTTCAAAATTGGAGTCAATCCTCTCAATCCCTGCTGCTGCTTTAACAAAGGCATTAAACTTACATAGTATTCTAAACCCTTTGTTTTATTTCAACAACATCCACAGCATCTTCACCAGCATCTTCATCTTCTTAAAATTCCATTTTAAGAAGATACATTCTTTGTTCATCCATAAGAAGCAACTCCTCATCTGTGAAACCTTTATTAGGAGATTGTACCTAATAAAAGCAGTCACATCTTAAGGCTCTACTTTTAATTCTAGCACTCTTGCTATTTCCCCCACATCTGCATCTACTTCCTCCACGTAAGTTTCGAAACCCTCTAAGTCATCCACGAGGGATAAGATCTATTTTTCCCAAACTCCTGTTAATGTTGATATTTGAACTTCCTCCCATGAATCACCAATGTTCTTAATGGTTTCAAGAATGGCAAGTTCTTTACATGAAGTTTTCAATTTACTTTGCTCACATTCATCAGAGAAAACACTATGTATGGCAGCTATAGCCTTTAAAAGTGTATTTCTTAAAAATTAAGACTTGAAAAGTCAAAATTACTCCTTGATCTGTGGGCTGCAAAATGGACGTTGTGTTAGCAGACATGTAAACAACATTAGTCTCCTTGTACATCTCCATCAGATTTCTTGGGTAACCAGGTACACTGTCAATGAGCACAATATTTTGAATGACATCTCATTTTGGAGCAGTAAGTCTCAACAATGGGTTTAAAATTTCAGTAAACTATGCTGTAAACAGTTGTGCTGTCATCTAGGCTATGTCATAGAGCATAGGCAGAATAAATTTAGCATAATTCTTAAGGGTCCTAAAATTTTAAATAGGTAAATGAGCACTAGCATCAACTTAAAGTCACCAGCTAGCTGCATTAGCCCCTAACAAGAGAGCCAGCGTGTCTTTTCAAGCTGTAAAGCTAAGTACTGACTTCTTTCTAGCTATGAAAGTCCCTGATGGCATCTTCTTCCAATAGAAGGCTGTTTCGTATACAGCAAAAATCTGTTTAGTGTAGGTACCTTTATCAATGACCTCAGCTAGATCTTCTGGATAACCTGCTGCAACTTCTCCATCAGCAAATGTGATTTTTCCTTGCATTTTTATGTTGTGGAGACAGTTTCCTGACTTAAGCCTCTTGAAACAACTTCTGCTAGCTTCCAACTTTTCTTCTGCCATTTCCTCACCTCTCACACCTTCACAGAATTAAAGAGTGTTTGGGCCTTGTTTTGGGTTAGGCTTCAGTTAAGAGAACATTGTGGCTGATTTGATTTATTATCCAGCCAACAAGAACTTTCCCTGTATCAGCAATAAGGCTATCTTGCTTTGTTATCATTGATGTGTTCTCTCTGGAGTAGCACTTTTAATTTCACTAAGCCCCCCCATCTAGGAGGTCTGAAAACAGAGTGGCTGTCTCTGGACTGCCTCCAAGTGGAAGTTGGCAGGATTTAAAGGATCACATGCGTGAAGCAGGTGATGTATGTTATGCTGATGTTTACCGAGATGGCACTGGTGTCGTGGAGTTTGTATGGAAAGAACATATGACCTATGCGGTTCGAAAATTGGATTAACACTAAGTTTAGAACCCATGACGGAGAAACTGCCTACATCTGGATTAAAGCTGATGGACCCAGAAGTCCAAGTTATGGAAGATCTCGATCTCGAAGCCGTAGTCATAGCAGAAGCTGTAGCAGCAGCAACAATAGGAGTTGCAGTTCCTCCTCAAGGAGAAGCAGAGGATCACCAGGCTATCCTCCCCGTCACAGCAGATCTCTCTCTCATACATAAGATGATTGGTGACAGCAAGAACTTTTCCTTTGCATTCCCAACTTGGCTAACCCCTGCCAGCCAAAGTACTTCAGGGATTCTGCTTAACTAGTTCACTATTCTCTTTAACATTTATAGGAAATCTTTCTAAAAGACGGCTACCTTCAAGAAACCCACAATCAACCCAAGTGATAGTATCTCAGATGTTGAGGATCTATCTACAGCTGGGGCCAGCTAATGTTGTCTTAAAAGCCCAGGCAACAAATATTTCAGGCTCCGCACACTACAGTACTCCATAGGTGAGCAGCCATAGATGATATATAAGCAAGTGCATCTTCCTGTGTTACAATAAAACTTTATTTTCAAAACTAGGTTGGAAGGCCAGATTTGGCCCATGAGTCCTAGGTTACCAACTTCTGGTTTAGCCTTTCATTAGGTTTAAAAATATTTTTTACCCACTTTTGAATGTTAGAAACTATCATGAAATGTTATCTATGCAATGAGAGGGGATCTTTGACAATTATACTTTGTTAGAGAAAACATATATGGCCCCAAAACACTGCATCAACTTGGGCTCTACAAATTTTGCATGTGTGATTAAATACCCAGGACTAGATTGAGGTTTACCAAGGTTTTTCCATACTATGTAGAAAAAAAGGGTTTGTTCCCTGTAATAACAGGGAACAAGAAGACTGCTGTGTAAATGCTCAAACAAGTTAAGAAAATAAACTCAAAGTACCACAGGAAATTCTAGGTGTACAAAGATTATTAACAAAAAATGAATGTATTGTTTATTAATATATATCAAACTGAACTTTTACGTCAAAATCATTTATTAGCTTTAATTACTATAGGAGTAAAATCAACAAAAATATTTGTAAATGTCTATAAATTTCTACTTTTCTGTAATTCAGATCACCTAGCTTTCAAGTCAGTAAGGTGCTACTGAAACATGAGATATTCATTTATTCATTCATTTGAAAATATTTACTGAATGCTCACTAGCAATTAGGCACTGCCTGGAGCTGGAGATGTACAAATACAACACAGTCCTGCCATTATGGAATTCTCAGTCTGGAAAAGAAATCTCCTCAGAAAATAACAATTAATGTTGGCAAAATATTACTGTCAGATTAATTTAATATGAAAATTACTTATCAAGTTTTAAGAAATGATGTAAATAGTAGGCATTAGATATCTTATCAAAGTATTAATATCATTTTCACATATATCTTTTTCTCATTATTTGAATATATAGTTAAAAATGTGATACCACTGATTTCCAGGCATGTAATAAAACAAAACAAAATGATGTATGCTACAGTTCAGGTCAAGTTCCTAAAGATATTTCATGGAAACCTGAAGGTGCAGAACAATATGCAGAGCAGAATTCTCTTTATATGTTTAAAGATACACAGAACTCTTCTGAAAGAATGTTAACAGTGGGTCTGAGAATAGGGCTGGAAGTTATCACAAGGATGGAAACTTTTACTTTATAATTTTCTTTTAAATGAAGAAATATTACTTTAAAAATATTTTTTATTACCTTAAAACAATCTTTTTTAAGAGATGGGGGGGTCTCATTATGTTGCTCAGGCTAGAGTGCAGTGGCACAATTACAGACCACTGCAGCCTCGAACTCCTGGACTCAAAGAATCTTCCCAACTCAGGTTCCCAAGTAGTCAGGACTTCAGGAACACATGACCAGACCTGGATGATTTGTTTTTTATTTTTTGTAGAGATGGGATCTTACTTATGTTGCCCAGGCTGGTCCCGAACTCCTGGCCTCAAGTGATTCCCCCAATTTGGCTTCCCAAAGTGCTGGGATTACAGGTGTGGGCCCTGTGCCTGGCCTTAAAATATATTTTTTTCAGTGGTTAACATCTACAAAGACAAAAAAATAAGTTCTCATTATAAGGTACACAAACAGAGAATTAGGGAGTTATATTTAAATTTCTCTTTTTTCAGTTTACAACCCAGGAATCCTTTTCCCTATCCTGATCTGATTCACAACAATTAACTTTTATTTTATTTTTTTGCAGGTGGAAAAGTTGAGGGAGGAAGAACACAGAAAGCCAAACAATGTGTATGAACATGTTTGTGAGAAAGAGGCAGGGATTACCATGACTGAGCAGACTCTGTGGGCGCCCTCATACCACATGCTGCAGGCAACAACAGCTAGGATCTTCCTTTTCCTTTCTCCCTTACCACTGGCACCCAGAACCACAGAATTTATTAAAGAATTCTTTCTCACTGTTAGTGAACTTCTTTTCCTTTCAGGCAACATGATGACAGGCTAGGTTCTTATGTTTTAACAGCCCATCATGAGAATTTTTAACTTAAGCAATTATAAAATAAAAATGTACTCATGCTAAAGATACCTTTATAAGTCTGTCACTTTAATCTTTCTTCATGACTTGTTGGTTTAATTAGGTAGCTATATAGTCACATAAAATTTCACTGAAAAATTATAGGCATTACTAGTTGTTGGTCATGAAACAACTTATAACATTGGACTTCTCATTTACTCTCAGACTAAAAATCTAAATGATAGGAAAATTTAATAAAACTTCTTGGAAAGTTTACAGATAATTTTTACTTTGTAAAACATGTGCATGCTTTGTAAAGCTTTCTCATGCTTCAGTAAATCAGAAGTAATGACGGGGATACACATTTTCTTACTTAAAACAATACTGGGAACAAGAGAACTAGCACGTTGCTGTAGTCTCATCAACAACTCTGAAAAGGCAACAAGCCAATGCAAACAAATATGGTTTTCCAAAAATATCTGATAATACTTCTAAATATAAGAGCTGACTTCAGGGAAGTGGAGAATAAGGAGAGATTTCTTAATGGATATAAAATTACAGCTAGATAGACACATTAAATTCTAGTGTTCATAGAGTGCTCTCTAGTTTATCATATTATTAAATATTTTTCAATTAGCTAGAAAAGACGATTTTAAATGTTCCTAACACAAGTAAACAATAAATGTCTGAGGTGACAGACATTCTAATTACTCTGATTTGATCACTATACATTGTTTGTTTCAAAACATTACCATGTACTCCATAAAAATGTTATGTGTCAATTTTCAAAAATTTTGTTTAAAAAACTGATTTAAAATTTCTTTTAAAAAGAAGCCTAAGTAATCCAGCAATTAAAATTAAATTATGATTTCAAATTAAAATTAAAATCAAAGTAAAAACATAATATAAATTCTACAAATTGAGTCTATCTGAATAGGAATAACATCTAAGAACAATCATTAGTTTACTACTTATTCCTGTGCATTCATACAGAAGCTTCCTATTACTCAGGTTGAAAACATGCTTGATAAGACCTACTAATGAAAATGGTAAAACTGGAACACTGTTCAGTTTTGAATGTTACATTTAAAACCCCCCAAACTCAAAATAAACTTAAAAAAAACTAAGGCTGGATATACATTTCTTCATCTGCCATTCTGACATTCATAATAATTAGATACAGATAGGAAATTTTTCAGTCTCTATAGTACATGAACCACATATAAATGCAACTTGTTATTGTTGTTGTTAAAGCCTAAAATTCTCTTTTCGGTTAATATATTTACCAACCTCTCCTGGGACTCTCATGATTGAAGAGAATGCCATTCACTGCAAAGAGATTATACGCCTCACGGAAGTTCACCACAATCCAGTAGGCATAGAGTTTTGCTGCCCCTGTTGAAACAATTTTTTTAAGTAATTAAGTTTATTATAAAAGATAGTGATTTTCACCCATCTGAAACAGTAACAACTTGCCAAAATAATAATTTGTAATGTATCAAAATACAAAAAAGTATCAAAAGCCTAAGACAAAATAAAAGTTCTTATGCTAGTTAATCATGTTCACTAGAAAACACTTTAAGAATTTTCTTACTTTTGTAATACTCACAGTGCACTATTTGACATTCTAATTGACTGAATCTTTCTTAGGTCTTATTCTTTCTCTCTCTCTCTTTTTTTAACTTTTGAGGAATTAGAGTGGAATAAATTGGAGATCTTAACATTGCAAATGCTTTGAAATTTTATCACTGAAGTCTTTCATTAATATTTTCTTTACAGATATATTAGACATAATAGTCTTTTTTTAAAAGGTTTTGTATTCAAGGAAACTTTCATGGAAAATAAAAAAACATGAAACCTTATCACTTCAGTACAATCTCACAACAGTTTAGAGAAAGAATCATACTGGGTCTGATTTTCCATTTAAAGTGATCTGTATAGAAGGGTTGAATGAACATTGGTTGGTGAAGTGAGGTGGTAATTTCGCCCTGAAGGCAATGGCAGCAAGTACTTGTAGTTAGCAACGTATAAAGGTATGCTTCTCAACAAGTTCAGTCACTTTAGTCTACCTTAACGTTAACCTCACACCCAAATGACTTCAGCCATGAGACATGAACAGAATGAAAGAAGAAACATACACTCCCCCACACCCACAGATAACGTCATACACGCGCTGAGGTGTGCACAAGCATTCTCACCATAGGGTGACCGGGGATAGAAAGGGGTGGTCTCCTTCTGGGGTATTTCCTGCACTTTCCCATAAAGTTCACTTGTTGAGGCTTGGTAGAACTTCACAGAGTTGATAAGGCCACAAGTCTTAACTGCATCCAGAAGTCGTAGAGTGCCAACTCCATCAACGTCGGCAGTGTACTCAGCGAGGTCAAAGGAAATCTGGAAAAAGCAGACAGAGACGGAGCTGCATTAACAGCTTCACAGCACAAAGGTGTCAGGAGGGACAAAGACTACAATTTCACACAGTGTGAAATGTTGGTGAGACAATGTTATTTTCTAAGAGTACAATAAGAATGTGGATGTCATCTACTTACAATATCAAATGGCTAAAAATATCTTAATTCCTATTAATTACCTATGGTAATGTGAAGAACGCTTTAACATTTGTCCTACTACTCCTAATTCTAGGCTAGAGTCCCTAGGGCATAGTTTATTATAGGGCAAACCCTACTCCTCAAAATTATCTGGGGCATTCCTTAAAAATTCAGTTTGAACCAATCTCTTTGGGGTGGGGACCTAGGAAATTTACATTTTTATTTTTTATTGTATTTATTTTTATGATTATTATACTTTAAGTTCTGGAGTACATGTGCAGTACATGCAGGTCTGTTACATAGATATACACGTGTCATGGTGGTTTGCTGCACCCATCAACCTGTCATCTACATTAGGTATTTCTCCTAATGCTATCCCTCTCCTAGTCCCTACCCCCAACAGGCCCCAGTGTGTGATGTTCCCCTCCCTATGTCCATGTGTTCTCACTGTGCAACTCCCACTTATGAGTGAGAACACGGGGTGTTTGGTTTTCTGTTCTTGTGTCTGCTGAGAATGATGGCTTCTATCTTCATCCATGTCATGGCAAAAAACATGAACTCATCCTTTTTATGGCTACATAGTATTTCATGGTGTATATGTGTCACATTTTCTTTTCTCTATCCAGCCTATCATCGATGGGCATTTGGGTTGGTTCCAAGTCTTTGCTATTGTGAGCCGTGCCACAATAAACACACGTGTGCATGTGTCTTTATAATAGAATAATGTATAATCCTTTGGGTCATACCCAGTAATGGGACTGCTGGGTCAAATGGTATTTCCATTTCTAGATCCTTGAGGAATCGTCACACTGTCTTCCCCAGTGACTGAAATTTACTTTTTAATGAGGCCCAATTGATTTTTATGTACTGAGAAGTTTCAGAACATGTGCTTAAGAACACAGTTGAATTTTGAAAGAGTTGTTTTATTTTCTATTTTAAAGGTATAATAATGACTTTGTAATCTATTACACGAACGTATAATCTTTTTCTAGTATGAGACAGAGCAAACCTCAAGACGCTAATGTATGAGCTAACTTCTAAGAGAATACTGAAGACTAATGCAATATTTTGCAGTTCTATGGAGCACTTTTTAAAAACAAATGTGACTAATATGCTTTCTTAAATTGTTCTACTTACACATAATGAACAAAATAACCTAATATTAAATCCCCTACAACAAGGCTCAAAATCTTTGTCACTGGTTTATGCACAGGCTAATATAGCTGGGCATGGTGCAAACAGACTTCCCCTGCTGTCTTGTGAATCCTCACCTGGAAAAACCCCTTTGAGGGATAAAGTCACTGGCCTTTCTTACTGCTGGGTCCTGCATGTGTGCCCTAGAACAGAAGCTGTCACCTGGCATTTGCAAATGGTATTCAGGCAACTGGTCACCAGGGACCCTATTTAGACCACTAAACTCACATCATTTAGGCCTGTGAGTAAAAGGTCATGTGACCGCCAGAAACTCAAAAGAAAACATGTATGTTGCATCCACAATCTTTGAAAGCCAAGAAGGCAAATTTAGAACTCTGTTATTTTTATTCTTTTCTCATAACAGTTTAGGATATAATTTACACCCATAAAATTCACCCTTTTAAAAGTTTACAATTCAATGGTTTTCAGTATATTCACAGCAGTATATGCCAACGTCAACATCATCTAAGCCCAGAATATTTTCATCACCCCAGAAAGAAACTCAATACCTAGTACTCAGTACCTCAGTACCTAGTATCAGCAGCCACTCCCTGGTCCCCAACTCCAACTCTGACCCCAACAGCCCTGTCACACTATGTATTCACCTACTGTGGATATTTCATACAAATGGAATCATATGGTTTTTAGTGACTGACTTCTTTCACTTATCATGGTTTTCACTTTGGGTGGGTATATACCTAGGAATGTAGTCACTGGGTCATACAGTAACACTATATTTAACATTTTGAAGAACTATCAGATTGCTTTCCAAAATGGCTGCATCATTTTACATTCTTACCTTCAATGTCTCCACAACCTACTTAGACTGTTGTGGCCTTTATTATATCCATCCTAGTGGTATGAAGCGGTAGCTCATCGTGGTTTTAATTTTCTTTTTCCTAATAAATAATATTCAGTACCTTTTCATATGCTTATCAGCCATTTGTACCTTATCTTTGTAGAAATGTGTATTTGAAGCCTTTAGCCATTTTTAAATTGGGTCATTTATTGAGTTGTAAAAGGTACACACACACACACACATATACATATGTATATATATTCTGAATACAAGTCCCTTATCAAATATATGACTTGCAATCTTCCCTCCCATTATGATAATTGTCTTTTTACTTCTTTTTTTTTTAAAGACAGGATCTCATTATGTTGCCCAAGCTGGAGTGCAGTGGCTTAATCATAGCAAACTATAGCCTCAAACCCTGCTCAAATGATCCTCCTACCTCAGCCTCTTGCTGAATAGCTGGAAATACAGGCATGTGCTACAGAGCTGGGCTAAGGTCTTTTCATTTTCTTACTAGTGTCTTATGAAGCACAGAAGTCTCATTTATCTTTCTCTTTTGTTATGTGTGCTTTCGTTGCTATATCCAAGAACACTTAACCCAAGATCATGAAGACTTACTCCTAATGTTTCATTCCAAAACTTTTACAGTTTTGTCTCATGTATTTAATTTTATGATCCACTTTGAGTTAAATTTTGTGTATGGTTAGGGGTCCAAACTTCATTTTTTGTAAATGGATATCTAGTTGTCTCAGCACCATTTGTTGAAAAGGCTGGTTTTTCCCTGTTGAATGGTCTTTGCACTGAGTCATTTTGTTCTCAGGAAAAACCACAGCCTTATGTTAGGAAATAGTGTATTTAGAAGGCCTTGGGAGAGGGGGTGTCAGGGTTTTGGGACACTGGTAGTGGCCATTGAGCAGATCACTCAACCACCTCTGCAGGCTGCAGTTTCCTCACCACAACAGTGCCACAGTTGTAATTTATGTGACACTTCACAATTCAAAAGTGCTTTTGTTTGAGCTTTATAACAATCCCAGGAGAAATAGAAACTAGGTCCTGAGATTCATAATTCAAAAGTGCTTTTGTTTGAACTTTATAACAATCCCAGGAGAAATAGAAACTAGGTCCTGAGATTCAGTGTGCCAAAAGCCACACTGCCTAGGAGCAGCAGAACCAGGACCAAGGGAGTCCCTGGATGATGCTCACCACAAAAGCAGGATTCAGCCACTCCCTCCGTGAGGGTCTCATAAAAGGCAGAATCTCTGAGGAGAAACATGCACACACAGACAAACAATTGCCTACTCTTTCCAGAGATTTGTGGATTGTAGATTAAGAAACCTTAAACTAGATGATCCTGAAGATCTTCTCTGACACCAAGTGTCTGTACTCAAAATATTTTTAGGTATAAGTTCCCATCCCATGGTATTTGCAGTCTTTTTCAAGGGACCAGTCAAATTTGAACAACGAGAATGTTATGAGTTTTTTTCTCTTTCTTTGACTAGTTTTTCATTTATATACATGCTGTCTAATCAGCTCCAAGAAGGAATAGCTAATATTTTTAAATACTCAGTACCAGACAAACACATCATACTGAGCATTTTGCGAGTACATATTATTTAATCCTAAGGAAAGGTAAGTATCTGCATCAACACAGAGAAGCTACAGCAAGTGGTGGCACCACCTGTTATATTCATGGTGAATGTTCTATACAGTAAATGTATTATATATGAATATGTTACACTCACAGTGAACCAAACGTCCTCACATAAGCACCTTAACCACTACAATATAGAATAAGGAAACTGCACCACCTAAAAGTTTTCACTTACGCTAGGGAATCCAATTTAGATAACTAATACATTATTATTCAGAGCACATAACTCAAGGAAAAGAATTAAGCATTGTTAGACTAAAGATAGTAAATTAGATAGGGGAGCATGGGGGGAAGGATAGTTGCATGTTTGCAAATTTTTAGGTAACTCCAGATATTCAACTCCAGATATTCAATATCATGTGTTGGATATTCAACATGCTACAGGATAAGACTGGCTGATAAAATCCTTGATTACAAAGTGTTTTATAATATAAAGTAACAAATTAAGTGGTTTCCTTAAAAAAGAACATCTGAACAGTATGTTGTAACTAATCAACTCCTAAAGGTTAGAAGTGTTGGCTAGGCACAGCGGCTCACACCTGTAGTCTTAACACTTTGGGAGGCTGAGGCCAGAGGATCACTTGAGCCCCAGAGACCAAGACCAGCCTAGGCAACATAGCAAGGCCGTGTGATTCCAAAAAAAAAAAAAAATTAAAAGTAAAAAAAATTAGCTGGCCATGGCAGTATACACCAGTGGTCCTAGCTACTCAAGAGGCTGAAGCAGAAGGCTTATTTGAACGCAGGAGGTTGAGGCTGCAGTGAGCCATGATCATGACACTGCACTCCAGCCTGGGCAACAGAGCTAGACTCTGTCTCAAAACAAAATGGAGGTTTAAAAAAAAAAAAAAAAAGATTATTTTTAAGTAAAACTAAAGGTTAGAAGTGTGATTCTGAAACACACAAAAACATGGACGGTCCAGAGAGCTACAGCCCATGGGCCTAATCCGACCTACCACCTGCTTCTGTAATTAAATTTTATGGGGCATACCCCTATAAACACTCATTTGTTTACATGTTTTCTATGCTTGCTTCCACGCTATGACAGCACAGCTGAATAGCTGCAACACAGGCATTTCCCATGAAGCCAAAAATATTTACTCTCTGGACTTTTACAGAAGAAGCTTCCAAACCCCTGAAACTAAACCATAGTTACAACTGGGAGCTAAAATGAGTAGGCCTTTGATTGTTGTAGTTTTTTTTTTTTTTTTAATTAATCATTATCTTTATCTTCTCAATACTATGGGAATGATTACGAAGTATATTTCCAGTCACAAAGAGAATTGCATTTTCAGAGGCATACAGACCAAGTTAATAGTAAAAATCTTATTTTACCTAATAAGGAGAACAAAAAAATCAGACTGGTTTAAAAAAACAAAAAATAAGCCTACAGAATACTGCCCAAACTCCCTTTCTTGAAATGCTTTCTTCAGTGGCTCCGGCATCCCCACATTCTTCTCATTCTATCAGCATCAGTTCTCTTGGCTCTTGTGCCAGTGCCCACAGGCCTACCAGGTCTCCTGCACGCTGACTCCAGCCCTGGGCTCAGTGCTGAGCTTTTTCTCCCCTGACCCACCCTCCAGCTGTGTCACTCAGTCGGGGGTCTCAATTTACCATCTGTGCAAATGGGCCCAAAGGCCCACCTCCAGAGGACCTCTTGAGCAGCAGCCTCTCCTATCTTTCTGTCCACTTGTTATGCCTAACATCATGTCACACTGAGACGGCCCCAAACAGGGTTTCTGAAGCTGTCTCCAAGGCTCTTCTTTCCAATGGCCTCTCCTTCTCTGTAAATAGCACCCATTCCAAACAAAACCTAGGAATCTTCCCTAACACTTCCCTTCCTGCACAATTCACTGAAATCTAACCAGTTCCCACCACGTAGCCCACACCTTAATTTAGTCTGCCATTATCTTTCATGGGAACCACTACAGGAGCCTCTAACTAGCTCAATTTCAGTCCTTCCCTACCTGGCACCCTGGTACTTGACTTCATAACCTACCACATTCATCCCCCACTACGAAGATGCATCCTCTCCGGCCACACTGTGGTCCTGGCCTGGTGTCAGCTGGTCCTGCCTGGAGCCTTCACGCTGCTGACCCCTCTGTATACTGTGCTCCTCACCACTTCCCTGCCTCCCTCTCTAAAAACATCCCATGCTTGCCATTCTATCCTTATCCACCCCTCTCTTTACCCTGCTTCATTTCACCTTCATTTTAAACTTTTATTTTATCTGTTTACTTATATATGATTTATCTCCCCCATTAAAATGTAAGCTCCATGAGGACTGGGTTTAAGTGTGGCTTGACACAGTATTTGCTAAGCGAATAAAGACAGTGTGTAAACTAATGAGAAATTTAAATGTCAAATATACAAACATCAAAATAAAAACAAAAAAAATTACTAGTAGGAAAGAAAATGCACTATCAGAATGATAGAACAAGGTTAATAATTTAATATTACCGAAATAAAAGGTAAGATTTCAAAGGGCAAGACCGATAAAACTCTATATAAATTTCAAAGCTTTAGCGTAACAATGACAATACTTTTAACAATTACACTATATAAAGAGTCAGAATTTAGAGTGCAGAAGAAGAATCTTAGACATAATTGAAGTGCAGGTGGAAGGAGATAGCTACTAAAATATCCAAGACGCTGTGATGGGATATTCATTCTTAAGGTACAGTCAGGCAGTCTCAGAGGCGAGCAGTAAAGCCAGAGAAACAAGACAAAAATTTAAAGTCGTAGGAAACAGTAAATTTAAGTTCAAATATAAAGCTAATACTCTTAACAACATTCAAAGATATAAACAGATACCCAAACAATTGTCCTCATTTATTTATGAGTGATAAACCATAGCCCTTCTTAAAGCAAACAGAAAATAGAACTAGTCCTTTAAATGATCTGAGAGAGACCAGATATAGATGGTAAAAGTTCGCATGTCAATTCTATAGTCTACAAAATGGAATGTAAATCCCAGGTGCATTTAAAGCCACATCAGGGAAGGCCTGAGTTCACTGTGCTAGGCCTCACAGCAAATAAAACAAATGATAACAATAATTCCAGGATCTTTAAGCCCTTTTACCCCTCCCAACTCATTATAACTAAATGTTAATTTTATAACTATGTGAAATTGAACACAGATGAAAGAAGGCATTCTAACAAAGTAGGATAAGATAAATGCCACTACTAAAATATAAAATACTGACTAGTCATAATAGTGACAAACTATTACTTATATTAGATAAGTACAAGAGAAAACAGACTGTGTCTGATTAGTGGAGTGGTTGTCTTGTGTTGGTAACTATAGTGCTCACAACTTTACATATTTAAAAATGACCATCCAAATAAAATCCTTGAAGTCAGAAATGTCACACACTGTGATTCTTTCTCCAAGAAGCACAGCAAGTAACATTCCAGCTCCTGAAGCCAGGATCTTGGATGATCCTGAGAGACTGCTGATCAGACACCATTCTGGAGCTCTCTGCAAGGCCCACTCCCCACTTAGGGGGTTTACAGTGTTCAACTCCTCACCTTGGTCCTGAGTCTCTCAGGCTAGACTAGCTTTCTTTCTCAAACGGAAGTCTGGGAGGTAAATTTTGGGGTTCAGAGTGAGAGAGCTGGCTACAGTCATTAGGAGTGTGAGTGGTTTGCCAGGACTGCCCCACTGCGTCTCCCTCGTATTTCTTCCCCACATACCGCTCTTACTTCAAAATACTCCAAATGTTAATACAAGTAAAGAGCACACATTTTTAAAATTCTGAAATCTATTGAAAGCAAAAGCTGGTATAAATGAAAAAGATCACAAACAGTCCCTTTCCCACTAGACTGTAAACTCTACAGAAGCAGAGCTTTTGACTATTTCTGCTCACCATTAAATCCCCAAGAATGGCACAGAGGTAAAAATGCATCTGTAATTTTAATATAGAAAGCCATGTGAAGAAAAGTTTCATCTATTTATAACAAATTTGATTAAATTATCCTGCAAATATTAATAGAACTATTATTTTCTAAAGTATAAACAAATTAAGGAAAGTATTCGGATAACAATTTTAGTAAGGAAAAACATTTCAAACACAGCAGAAGAGATGTCCATAAGAAATTAATGAGTAAAGCTGAACACTTTTCATGCTTTTCAGCTGAAACAAGAAGAATCCATGGAGGAATGTGAAGATAGGCAAAATTGCTTGTAATATATGTTGTTTGCCTCTTTAGTCCTGCACGGTTCAGTGGTGCAGCCTCCAAGTTCAAAGTGATTTGTCCTTGCCAGCTTGACTTCCTCCTGTCTCAGCACCTGGGTGTTGCCCCTTCCCTCTACTCAGAACGTTTCCCAGGGTTCACTCCTCCCTTCCTTCCTCCCAGAGTCCTTCCTGGACCTGGCCATCTCTCCCTTCATCTTACCCTCCCCTGGCATGCTTCACTTGGAGTACTCAGTTGATTGGACTCTAAATACAGGGAAAGCATCTTCACTGGTTTAGTGAGCTTGTAAGCTCCATGAGGTTAGGGGCTTTGTTTATTTTTTCTCATTGCTCCCATCACTTAGAAGAACGCCTCTCTCATGGAGAGTACTCAAGAAATATTATTTGAATGAATAAGACGGCATTCAGTCTCACAGTTTAGGCATATAATTCCCCAATGATTTCAGTATACAATTAAGAATGGAACAAACTTTATATATGGAGCAAATTTCATTTTAAATATCTCAATGAATGAGCCAAAGTTTCCTGACTACAAATGTAGTGTCGGAAAAAGAGATGTGTCTGCAAAGGAACTAAATGTGGTAAAAGATAACAAGAGAACAGAAAATCTTTTCCTCTAACATTTGATTTCATTGACACAAGAGAAGGCTTATGATACCAGCGAGCTGGAAATGCGTAAGACCACACAAGCAGCTGCACTGTTTACTGCTTCTCTAAGTGAAAGTTATTAATCAAGGACAGCAACAATAAAACATTACTACTTTCCATCATGAATCAGTCTTC
This sequence comes from Alouatta palliata, assembly GCA_004027835.1. Classification (NCBI taxonomy): domain Eukaryota; kingdom Metazoa; phylum Chordata; class Mammalia; order Primates; family Atelidae; genus Alouatta; species Alouatta palliata. The sequence goes on from PVKV010008319.1 coordinate 78,854, forward strand.
CCCAGTTAGCAGCTCAGCAGAGCTGACATTTACTTAGCAGCTGGGGCCAGATGCAAATCTTTTTTCTTTTTCTTTTTCCCCCTCCAGAGCTGGATAGGAGCCAGGCAGGTGTGGATCTAAAAGCACTGCAGCTCAGTCGGCAGGGAAGGAATTGAGAGAAGGTGCTACCCTACCATGAAGAGGCTGCAGGTTCTGATTCCACGAAATTCAAAGGTGACAGAGACAGGGCCTTGCCCTGCCCTCCTGTAGGCTGTCTTACCGGTGGTGATTAGACAGAGGTTTGGAGAGGCTACAAAAGGGAGGCCACAGGGATTAAGAAAGGCATGCTGAGATGGTTACAAAGTGTAGGGGTGGGGTACAAAGATCCAAAGGAGGGATAGATGACATGAACAGATCAAAGTAGGGTCTACAGGCACAGGGAAAGGAACAACACACACTTGCACCTGTCAGGGAGGTGGAAGGAGGGAGAACAACAGGATGAACAGCTAATGCATGCAGGGCTTAATACCTAGGTGGTGGGTTGATAGGTGCAGCAAACCTCCATGGCACATGTTTACCTATGTAACATACTTGCACATCCTGCACATGTATCCCTGAACTTAAAAAGAAAAAGAAAAAGCAGGGCCCACAGGGATGGGTGGGGGTGGGAGTAGGGTCTGGGGGAGTGAGGGGTTGGAAAGGAGGGGGTGACACATTCTAATGGTGGAATCATCAGCATGAGCAAAAGGAGATACAAATGCACTGGTCAAGTCTGGGGAATAGAGCCCTGTATTTATGTAATATAAGCAGAAGCTATTCTGGAGCAAAGTATATATGCCAGTCTATAGTTGGTTCAATGGGCACTAGGGAGCCAGCAATGGCTCTGGAGCAGAGAACAGCATCACTTCATCCGGGCCCTTTCACCAGTGTTATACTGTCAGCCTGTTCTATTTTCCTCCAGTGCAGCCCAAGGCCCAGCTCTATAGTTTAGAAATTTTTCTTCCTCACACTCATAACCCCAATTTTGTATGATTTTTCCTTATTCTACTGCAATTGTATTATTCTACAAAAAGGTTTATAATTACAATTTGGAACACCACACAGTCATAGGGTTGTTACTCCACCAGAGCGACAAACTCTTTTTGTTTTTTTTAAGATGGAATCTCGCTCTGTTGCCAGGCTGGAGTGCAGTGGTACAATGTTGGCTCACTGCAACCACTGCCTCCTAGGTTCAAGCGATTCTCCTGCCTCAGCCTCCTGAGTAGCTGGGACTATAGGCGTGCACCACCACACCCAGCTAATTTTTTTGTATTTTTAGTAGAGATGGCGTTTCACCATGTTGGCAAGGATGGTCTCCATCTCTCGACCTTGTGATCCAACCACCTCGGCCTCTTAAATTGCTGGTATTACAGGCGTGAGCCACTGCACCCAGCCAGAGAGTGACAAATTCTAACCAGACTAAACAAAGGTGACATCTTTGTTTGTCTTTGTATGCCCAAGGCATATTAAGGTGTAGTTCCATTAGAGTTTTGAAATGCTCAAAGTAGACTAAGGGCTCTCATAGGGAATCAGAACATTGATTACACAGGACAAGGTAACAATCCCCAAATGCACCCTGCTCCCAGTGACTCTGATGACAGACAAGCCTGCACACGCTGCTTCTGTCTGTCTGTTCACTCTCCACACTGTAAGGTGAGGACCACGGCTTTCCATCTCTCACCCCTACTTCTTAGCACACAGGAGGACTTGAAAATACTTGTTGAAATAATGGTATTGTTTTTTGTCACGTGTTTACATTTTAGCCACAGAGGCCAACTGGAGCACTCATAAGTGAGAGCAGAAAGCATATGCGGGGCTCTGCTCTCACAGCACCCTCCAACTCTTGCCTTTTCTAAGGGCTCAGCTGCTGCTCTAGAAGGCCAACCACGCTTTGACAACCTCACCAAGCCTGTCTGCTTTTCTCACTTACCAACTCCAAAAGGAAGAACAGCTGCCATACCAACATTCCTTGAGTTTGAGAATCTTCATTTCTAAAATGTTGGGTTCTGCCCCCCCATCCCGACATCAGTTATACCTCCTTGGTCACAATTCTTTGCCACATCCACATCCTCTGAGAACCTCTGGTCCCATTTCTGAAAGCCTTTCATCCTTTTTCATAAATAAGTTTAAAATTAATTCTAATTTTTTCTAATTAGTTAAAAATACTTAAAACAAATATTAAACTGAGTCTTCTGTATTTTTTTTTGAAAATCTTAATTTAAAAATACTTTGTGACTCCAATTATCAGAAACCAGCCATATTAGATGTCTTTAATCTGTCCATTTTACAGAGGATTATAAGCTGCTGATAAATACAAAAAAAAAAGCCTGTTATGATTTCTGTATAAGCAAATGGCATCAGAAGTAACTATCCAGGTTTTTCTAGAGAAAAACTCACAGAAATTCTTTACAGAACAGAAATAACAAATCAACCTACCTAATGCAATTTATTATATCAAGAATAGTTAAGCAAGAATTCACAGGGTCCATGGATAAAACTCAGGAGGGCACACAGATGCATGTCTTTGTTTTCACTAAATTCTATCTGAAATTTAGAATTCCCTTCTATTTTGAATGTAAGCCATAATCCTCAGTAGTAACAGTACTTGTGACCTTTCCACCAATAGAGACAACAGCCATTTCAACACTACTGTACAGTTACTGCGGATGCCTGGAGGCATCACTTGTGTCCATCACTGCTTTGAAGTTTCAGTGCTTACCAAGCCCACTGCCAGGTCTTGTGCAATAATGTGTTATGGCACATTATTACTATATCACGAACCGGGTTTTTAAGTATATTAACCAATTAAGAGTCAGTTTGCTTTGCAATCCTATGTATTTGGTTTCATATCTCTAAAAACATTAACCTGAGAATATCCATAGACTTCACCAGATTGCTGAAGAAGTCCATGGCATAAAAAAGGTTATAATATGTCCTGTAAATCAAGTGGTAGTGACTACATTTCAGGATTTTACAATGTGCTTAAAGAAGAAAAGTCATAAAATCTCTCCTACAACCTGTATCTAGTCACATAAATAAGCTCTCATCAGCCATTTTGAAATTTGCATGTATGTGACCTAAAATCATCACTGTTACATAACCAATTGCTCAGTGGTTTAGATCATTCAATAGGTTACTGACTGTAATAACAAACTCCAAAAGCACATAAACACACTAAGGCGTTAACATGACGATAGAGTTGTACATATAACTGAAAATTAAACCATTAAATTAGCTTTCAAATGCATTTTGTAATATTTCTAACTTTAATCTGAGTTATTTTGATAATATATGCACCAAGATGAGTGAATATTCCCCAAGCTCTCTGTTGGCAGAGAGTGATGGCACAGGAGGGAACAGAAAGACTGATTATATCAGGGGTATTCAGCCAAGGGCCTGTGTCCCTGGGGATTTAAAATCAGCTGATCAAAAATATTTGTTGGAAGATAATCCAGAGACAAATAGATTTAATGTTTGCTGCCAGTTACCACTCAGATTATAGTAATTTGGAAACAAATAATAAAAAGTCACTTCAGCTGCATATAAAGAGACTGAGAAACAGCAAACATCATATAGTCTTCATCATGATAATATTATTTAAAAGTTGCCGGGCGTGGTGGCTCACACCTGTAATCCAAGCACTTTGGAGGCCAAGGCGGGCGGATCACCTGAGGTCGGGAGTTCAAGACCAGCCTGACCAACATGGTGAAACCCCGTCTTAAAAAAAAAAAAAAAGTTTTACTTTCCTTTTATGAATACTATAATAACATTTAGAATGCTCACTATTATAACATTAAAGTAGGAAGAGAGCAATAACTCTGGCATCTAAACAGCTAATAATTCTTTAGTTAACAAATAAAATGACAGAACAACAACAACAAAAAAGAGAACTCGCTGAAATGGTTCATGGCCAGACCTCTTCTTTAGGCAGAGCATCAATCCATTCCTCCCTAGTGGGAGGGACCTACCCAGTGGGCCCTCCAGCCAGGCCCAAGAGCATGTATTAGGGATACAGCTCTGATCTCTCCCTGAGATGGAGTGCCTGGAAGAGGAAAGGGCTACCACCTGCCTTGGTTGGACAACTCAGCCATTCCAGCCTGCCATCTATGGAGAGTTCAAGCCAACTGGGACAGAGGGGGTTCCCCACAATGACGTAGCTGTTTTGTAGAGATATAGCCAGACTGCTTCTTTAAGAAGGACTCAAATACATTCGACCTTGTGGGGCCAGTCCTCCCAGCAGGGGCCTCCAACCACCCCTCCTATCCCATGTTATGCAGGGCCTACAGAGCTCTAATTTCACCCTGGGACAGAGTACCTGAGTGATGGGGCAGGTTATCACCTTGGCCATTTGGGCTTCTCAGCCAGCCCAGCCTTTGGGCCCTTGAGAGCCCAAACCAATTAGGAGCTGAAGGGATCCCCAGCACCATAACTGTTCTACCAAAAAGCAGCCAGTTTGTTTTTTTTAAGTGCGTCCCTGATCCTGTTCCTCCTGAGTGGGTAAGATTTCAAACCAGGGTCTCCAGTCACCTCCTACAGGTGCGTTCAGGCCAGCAGTCAGTACCCTTGTGGGACAAAGCTTCCAGAGGAAGGGGTAAGCTGCTATCTTCGCTGTTTCACAGCCTTCACTGGTGATACGTACTGGAAAAACTGAGGCAACTAGGGTCTGGAGTGGTCAGACTGTTAAAAACAAACATACAAACACAAAATAACAACAACAAAACTGTAAGAACTCCATCCAAAGGTCAGCAACCTCAAAGATCAAAGGTAAATAAGCCCACAAAGATGAGAAAAAAAAAAATCAAGGACGGATCCTAGATGGCCAATTAGGAGCAGCTCAGGATTGTAGCTCCCAGCGAAAGCACGGAGGGTGAGTGGATGCCGCATTTCCAAATGGATTTTTATTGCCCAAAGACCAGGAGATTCCCAGGCGGAGGAGCTCCACGGGTCGCCAGCACGGCTGTTTTCGCCGGCAGGGCTGTTTTGGCTAGCGCCCTGGCATGGCGGCTCTCCGTACAAAATACATGGGTCCAGGAACCGTTTTACCTGGCAATTGGAGCTCCAGGCAGACAGAGTCGCTCATTTAACTGATACAAAAGGGGACTAAAACAGGGAGTGAGGCCAGGAGACTTCCAGGTAAACAAGGGCCACGAATCTCAGCACCGCTGTTTCAGCCGGTGCAGTGGGTCACTGCACGGGAAATGACACAGATCCCGGTGCTTTTTCAACAGGCAACTGGAACACCTGGGAGACAGTAGACTGTTCAAAAAAAAAAAAAAAAAAAAAGCTCAGAGGCAGGGAGCCAGGTGATCAGGCTCGGCGGGTCCCACCCCTACAAAAAAACAGCAGTCTGAAATGCTCTGGATTCAGAGTTTCACAGCAAGCACAGCTGAACCCGGAATGGTCCAGCTCTGTTGGGGAGGGGTGTCCGCCATTACCGAGGCACTCCACCACTACCGAGGTAGTACCGCCATTGCTGAGGCAGCCCGCCATTGCCAAGGCAGCCCATCATTACAGAGAGAGTCTGCCATTACAGAGGTGGGCTGCCATTGCCCAGGCAGTTCTAACTATACCCATATAAACAGGACTGCAGGGAAGTTCACATGGCAGCCGGGCAGAGCTCACAGCAGCTCAGCAAAGCTTCTGCAGGCAGCCAGTGACTAGGCTGCCTCCTCACTGGGCAGGGCAGCCCTGAAAAAAGGCAGCAGCATGGCAGAAACTCATAAATAAAGCCCTAACTCCCCAGGACAGAGCACCTGGGAAAAAAAGGGGGGGTTTATGAGTTCTGCTGCAGCAGACTTAAACGTACCTGCCCAGCAGCTCTGAATGAACAATGGAGCTCACAGCTCAGCACTTCAGCTCCTATAAAGGACAGACTCTCTCCTTAAGCAGCTCCCTGACCCCCATATATCCAAAGAGTCACCTCATAAAGGAGAGCTCAGACTGACATCAGGCAGGTATCCATCAGGGAAAAAGATAGCAGAAGAAGAAACTGGCAGCAACCCTTACTGTTCTGCAGCCGCTGCAGGTGATCCCCAGGCAAGCAGGGCCTGGAGTGGACATCAGCAGTCCTACAGAAGAGGGGCCCTACTGGTAGAAGGAAAACTAAAACAGAAAGAAATAACTTCATCACAGAAATAACTCAGAGACCCAATCTGAAAGTCAACAACTACAAACATGACTGGTGGATAAATCCACAAAGATGGGAAGAAACCAGCACAAAAAGGAGGAAAACACCTGAAACCAGAACACCTCTCCTCCTACAAAGGATTAAAACTCCTCACCAACAAGGGAACAAGGCTGGATGGACAATGAGTGTGATGAATTGACAGAATCAGGCTTCAGAAGGTGGGTAATAAGAAACTTCTGTGAGCTAAAAGAACATGTTCTAACCCAATGCAAAGAAACTAAGAACGTTCAAAAAACATTTGATGAAATGCTAACAAGAATAAACAACTTAGAGAGGAATGTAAGTGAATTGATGGAACTGAAAAACACAACACAAGAACTTCGCGAAGCATACACAAGTTTCAACAGCTGAACTGACCAAGCAGAAAAAAGGATATGAGAGGTTGAAGATCAACTCCATGAAATAAAACGAGAAGGCAAGATTAGAGAAAAAAGGGTAAAAAGGATTGAACAATGTCTCCAAGAAATATGGGACTATATGAAAAGACCTAATCTACGTTTGATAGGTGTATCTGAATGTGACAGAGAGAAAGAATCCAGGCTGGAAAATACTCTTCTGGATATTATCCAGGAAAACATCCCCAACCTAGCAAGGCAGGCCAATATTTAAGTCCAGGAAATACAGAGAACACCACAAAGATATTCCTCAAGAAGAGCAACCCAAAGACACATAATCGTCAGATTCACCAGGGTTGAAATGAAGGAGAGAATGCTAAGGGCAGCCAGAGAGAAAGGTCGGATTATCCACAAAGGGAAGCCCATCAGACTCACAGCAGATCTCTCAGCAGAAACCTCACAAGCCAGAGGAGAGTGGGGGCCAATATTCAACATTCTTAAAGAAAATAACTTTCAACCCAGAATTTCATATCCAGCCAAGCTAAGCTTCCTAAGTGAAGGAAAAATAAAATACAAACAAGCAAGAACTCAGAGATTTCATCACCACCAGGCCTGCTTTACAAGAGCTCATGACAGAGGCACTACACATAGAAAGGAACAACCAGTACCAGCCACTCCAAAAACATACCAAATAGTAAAGAGCATCAACACAATGAAGAAACTGCATCAACTAACTGGCAAAACAGCTAGCTAGCATCAAAATGGCAGGATCAAATTCACACATAACAATATTAACCCTAAATGTAAATGGGCTAAATGCCCCAATCCAAAGACAAAGACTGGCAAATTGGATAAAAAGCCAAAACCCATCAGTGTGCTGTATCCAGGAAACCCATCTCACATGCAAGGATACACAAAGGCTCAAAATAAAGGGATAGAGGAAGACTTATCAAGCAAATGGAGAGCAAAAAAAAAGCAGGAGTTGCAATTCTCATCTCTGATAAAATAGACTTTAAACTAACAAAGATCAAAAGAGACAAAGAAGGACATTACATATGGTAAAAGGATCAATGCAACAAGAAGAGCTAATGATCCTAAATATATACGCACCCAATACAGGAGCACCCAGATACATAAAGCAAGTTCTTAATGTCTTAGAGAGAGACTTAGACTCCCACACAATAATAGTGGGAGACTTGAACACCCCATTGTCAATATTAGACAGATCAACGAGACAGAAAATTAACAAGGATATCCAGGACTTGAACTCAGACCTGGACCAAGCAAACCTAATAGCCATTTACAGAACTCTCCACCCTAAATCCACAGAATATACATTCTTCTCAGCACCACATCACACCTACTCTAAATTTGACCACATAATTGGAACTAAATCACTCCTCAGCAAATGCAAAAGAATGGAAATCATAACAAACAGTCTCTCAGACAACAGTGCAATCAAGTTAGAACTCAGAATTAAGAAACTCACTCAGAACCGCACAGCTTCATGGAAACTGAATAACTGGCTCTTGAATGTTGACTGGATAAACAATGAAATGAAGGCAGAAGTAAAAATGTTCTTCAAAACCAATGAGAACAAAGACACAACATACCAGAATCTCTGGGACACATTTAAAGCAGTCTCTAGAGGAAAATATATAGCAATAAATGCCCACATGAGAAGGAAGGAAAGATCCAAAATCGACACCCTATTGTCAAAATTGAAAGAGCTAGAGGAGCAAGATCAAAAAAACTCAAAACCTAGCAGAAGACAAGAAACAACTAAGATCAGAGCAGAACTGAAGGAGACAGAGACACAAAAAACCCTTCAAAAAATCAATAAATCCAGGAGCTGGTTTTTCAAAAAGACCAACAAAATAGACAGATCACTAGCCAGATTAATAAAAAAGAAAAGAGAGAATAATCAAATAGATGCAATAAAAAATAAAGAAGATATCACCACAGATTCCACAGAAACACAAACCATCATCAGAGATTATTACAAACATCTCTATGCACATAAACTAGCAAACCTGGAAGAAATGGATAAATTCCTGGACACTTGCATCCTCCCAAGCCTAAACCAGGAAGAAGCCGAAATCCTGAATAGACCAATAACAAGGTGTGAAGTTGAGGCAGCAGTTAAGAGCCTACCACCCAAAAAAAGCCCAGGTCCAGAAGGATTCACAGCCAAATTCTACCAGACATACAAAGAGGAGCTGGTACCATTCCTTATGAAACTATTCCAAACAATCCAAAAAGAGGGAATCCTTCCCAAATCATTTTATGAGACCAACATCATCCTGATACCAAAACCCGGCAGAGACTCAGCAAGAAAAGAAAACTTCAGGCCAATATCCATGATGAACATAGATGCAAAACTCTTCAGTAAAATACTGGCAAACCGAATCCAACAGCACATCAAAAAGCTTGTCCACCATGATCAAGTAGGCTTCATCCCAGGGATGTGCGGCTGGTTCAACATACTTAAGTCTATAAACGTAATTCACCACATAAACAAAACCAAAGACAAAAACAACATGATTATTTGAATTGATGTGGAGAAGGCCTTTGACAAAATTCAACAGCCTTTTATGCTAAAAACCCTCAATAAACTAGGTATTGATGGAACGTATCTCAAAATAATAAAAGCTATTTATGACAAACCCACAGCCAATATCATACTGAATCAGCAAAAACTGGAAGCATTCTCCTTGAAATCTGGCATTCAACAAGGATGCCTTCTCTCACCACTCCTATTCAATATAGTATTGGAAGTTCTAGCCAGAGCAGTCAGGCAAGAAAAAGAAATAAAGGGTATTCAATTAGGAAAGGAGGAAGTCAAATTGTCGCTATTTGCAGACGACATCATTGTATATCTAGAAGACCCCACTGTCTCAGCCCAAAATCTCCTGAAACTGATAAGCAACTTCAGCAAAGTCTCAGGATACAAAATCAATGTGCAAAAACCACAAGCATTCCTATACACCAAAAACAGACTTAAAGACAGCCACATCAAGAACGAACTGCCATTCACAGTTGCTACAAAGAGAATAAAATACCTGGGAATACAACTAACAAAGGATTTAAAGGACCTCTTCAAGAAGAACTACAAACCACTGCTCAATGAAATAAGAGAGGACACAAACAGATGGAGAAACATTCCATGTTCATGGTTAGGAAGAATCAATATCGTAAAAATGGCCATACTATCCAAAGTAATTTACAGATTCAATGCTATCCCTATCAAGCTACCAATGACCTTCTTCACAGAACTGAAAAAAACCACCTTAAACTTCATATGGAACCAAAAGAGAGCCCGCATAGCCAAGTCAATTCTAAGCAAAAAACAACTAAG